>CAHIKZ030000350.1:522500-662500 GCA_903632075.3 Acanthosepion pharaonis
AATGGAAGATACTGCAGACATCACATGTCCGCAAACCAACGGCTAAATCATGTCGACTATATTGGCAATAAAATTTCAATATCATAACATTTATCGAGCAAGAAAGCATTTTAAATAAAAGACCGTATGTTTTTAACAAATGTAGACATATGAACCAGCTATGTAGCTGCTGACTAAAAGCTCCTAAAAAGTAATATATAGTTGAAAAATTTATTTTAATCCGATGATTATTCACAGTGTGTTTTTGTTTCGTGGGCCTCTTCTTCGTGAAGTGGTGGGACATGGTAGCAGTTGTGGCCTATATTTATAAATTCAGATCAAACAATATAATTATCTTAGGCCTGAGAATTATATATCATGCTCGATTTTATTTTGAATCCATTGATAATTAATATGACTGTTACGTTTTAAATCGATTAAAATTAATCTTACAATATATATATTTAAAATAATATGCCTGGCCACGCACACAATTCTGAAAAATCCTCGTTGAAAACACAACTATAATTAAACATGAAAACAATAAACAAAAACTGAATACATAAAACAGTTGAAACCTAACAAAATAAACTAAGAAATCTCCACAAATATTCTTAAATGGCTATAATTAATAACAGAAGCCACTGGTTGATACCAACGGCTTCCCATACTTAATACTTCTCGTTTCCACTCTCGCATGGTCATGTGTGACGTCACGAGTTTGTCATTGCTTTGAAATTTTTCATGTAACTAAAACAAACTATCATTATTGTTTCGTCCGTGTATTGTATGATATATTGAAATGTAATTGCCATCTTTAATAATGACTTATGTAAGCCGAAAGTTGAGATAGGGTTAAAACATGTATAAATATGGTGATTTCCTTTGGTCTTTCAATGATAATGTTATTAAACTTATCAGACAATATGAAAGGAACTTACTTAAAATAAATAGACAAAACTTGATAATATTATTTAATGAAACATGCATCAATAAACACACACACACACACACACACACATATATATATATATATATATATATATATATATATATATATATATATAAAATCTAATTTGGAGTCAGTTTATATATTTAACTAATTCATTTCTAATATCGTACCAGATGCTCTGAATGACAAAGGAGACGAGAGACGATTCGTCGAAGTGACTGTAAACAATACTTTGGCCACTTGAATGTTTTGGTTTTCTCGTTTTGGTAATATGCAAATATGTATCGTTTGAAAATGCCCTGATATTTTTGAATTTGAAATTTCATGCATTTGTTGAAATCATTGCGAAAATTGCCGGCCACCCCTACATTGGGATAAGTATAGTAAAAGGCGCCAAGAATAGGAGGCTGCCCACGAAAGCTGTTAAAAATGATCAATACTATATAAAAATATAAGTTACCTCATTGTCAAGAGAGATTTGTCTACCGGAATCTACTAAGAGTATCATTAGCCAAAATAAACCGAATGCCTCCATTCAATACAAGAAATAACATTAAACACTAAACGTGTAAAATGATGCATATGAAGAATTTTTTCTTTTCTTTTCTGGGTAAAGATTTTGAACAAAGGTTATACAAGTAAATTCTGATATAACTCGGCTCATCATAAAGCATAGATTAATATGCACTGATATTTATACATATACACTGGAACCTCGGTTAACGAATTTAATTCGGCCCTGAAGGCCGTTTGTAACCCGAAATGTTCGTAAACCGATACTATATTTCTAATAGAAATCAATGTAGAGAAAAAGAGTCACAGTAGAATAAAACTGTACAAAAAAGTACGGCTCAACACACAAATATATACGATACGGCGGGCGAGCCAGAAATGATTCCGTTCGGGTTAACTCGGTTCAGCAATGTTTGAGAACCGAATTTTTTTCGACAACCGAGCCATTTTCATCTAACTTTTCTGTTTGAAAACCCAGTTGTTCGACATGTGAGACGTTCGAGAACCGGGGTTCCACTGTGTAAATGAGGAATTAACATTTTTATTACATTTCGACTAATGCTGAATTCATTTTTATTTCGATTGTTTTTGTTTATCTGGCCGTCATTCTTCGGCTATGATTGATCACCAATGATTAGTATTTTAAAAAGCTCTAAAATGGCGATAGAAATCAATTAAAAACACATTATTCATCAGTTAATACAATTTCATAATGATTTACTTAATAATAAAAGATACGATGATATTACTACTGATATAAAAAAATTCTTTTTATATATATAATAAATCATGTTTTGTTGTGTGTAGTCGCTGGCTTGTCCGTAGCCTGTCGGCAATTCATCAGACTCCAAGCCTGTATTATTAGCCAACGAAATGAATGAACAGGAATGTTCGTTATTTTTTCCTCACTTTATTCATGTTAACCGATTGACTAACTACCCATCAAGACGTACGTGCTGATCTGTCTCCCTAAATATCTGGGTTGGTAGTGAGGTGTTTTCCCTATTGCACTCTCCCAACGCTATTGTTTTGCCTTTCCACGTATGTAGGTCTTATATTTTGACTAAGCATAAACTACAAGAAAACAGAATGCATGATCATCAGTAAAAGGATGAGCCCGAAATGCGATTTGCAGGTAGGGCACACAAGAATCAAGTAGACTCAGAAGTTTAAATATCTGGAAAGCGTTCTGACATAGGGCTGTTAATGAGACACTGATATCCGTAGATGTATTGGGATGGCCAAAGACGCATTACAAAAGATGGGCCGTGTATTGCGAGCCAGGGTGTTTTCATTGGTAACGTAGAAAAGAATACTAAGCAGTTATGCGACATCTGTCCCTCTTTACGGCAGCGAATGTTGGACGATTTCCTCAAAGATGTAGAAGAGACTCGAGGTGATGGAGATGTGGTTCCCCAGAAGGATGCTAAGGATATCATGGACCGAGAGTTTGAGCAACGCTGGGGTCTTAGAGAAGATGCAAACTAGGAGGAGGCTTATACTTAAGATCAGCAAGAGGCAGCTGAAATTTCTGGGGCACATAATGAGGAAGGAGGGTCTGGAGAATCTGATATTCACGGATTGAATAAAGGGAAAGATAGACGAGAGAAAACAACGCCTTATTAACCTCACGGCTTTAAGCAAGTGGATGACAGAACGTGGTCTGCGGAGGTGGCAGAAAAAAAAAGGAACTTTTGGGGAGCTACAGAGTGGTAGAGAACCATGATCGCCTCGGACCTGAAAAGACACGACACAAAGAAATATTATTACTTAAAAAAAATGATGATCCATATGAATGATAACTGTCCGAATAATGTAAATAAATAAATATATATATATATATATATATATATATATATATATATATATATATATATATATATATATATTATGTTAATATTTCCTTCTGTTTATATCTATCTATCTATCTGTATGTATATTTCATATTCCATCTATTTATCATGTCCTCTTTCCTTCTTTGAACTTTCCTATAAATAGTAAATCTTTTTCTACCCTCTTATCATATTATTTATAATGCGTTCTTTTGTTTAGCCTCATTTTTATTTCTATATGTTTGATTGAAGACCGAGGTAGGTACTTTTTTTTTTAAAACACTGTTTTGTTTTATTTTCCCCCGGTTCGGAATATTTTTTTTTCTGTTTCCTAGTCTGAATTTGAACATAAATTGTTGACTGAACATAATTTGTTTCTCAGAAGTCACTGGAGATTTTATGATCAAATTATCGACGGAAATCAGAAAAATGACCAGAAGCAAATATAAATTAAAAAAAATTCTGAAACAAAAAACTTTGTTGTTCCTAAAAATACTTCACTCACAGACACACACTCACACACACACACACACACACACACATATATATATATATATATATATATATATATATATATATATATATATATATATAATGTCTTGCTTTTCTATACTTAAAATCTCTATATGTTAATTTTTATTTGACATGCATATTGAGCACTTATATATACATACATACATACATATATATATATATATATATATATATATATATATATATAGTTTTATGGATATTAGTTTGTGACACTGTGTTTCACGCTTTTACAATCATCACCCAAACGCGTTTATTTTTTTTAAACTGCATCTATTTATACTTATTTGTGTTTGATTATTTGTGTGTGGTGGACGGGGGATTTTCTTCTGTGTTTGTTGTGTGGCACCATGCATCCTGACGATTTGAAAGAAATATTTATAGATATATGATGTGCTTTTTTTTTCGGTTTGTCAACCATTTGAGGCCGAAAAATATTTTAGGTTTTAAGAATAATTCTTTCTTTGCATTCAAGCGATTTGGGAGAAAGAAAGAGAAAACGAAGAAGAAAGTAAGAAAAAGTAATTCAGACTCTGGAGAGAAGAAGTTTGAGTTCAGCCGCGGACCCTGGCGAGAAGTTTTGAGCCCCGGACGGCAGGCAGAGATGAGCGCCCAGTGTTGAAACCGCATCAAGATAGCTGACCAAAATTCACGCACACTTTTGGACTCCTCTTCGACCAAGAACAAGTAGTTTGAAGAGCGACTTAGGACCAGACAACAGAAATAAGTTTTTCGACTTCCTTCCAAAGACACACCGAAACACAAATTTCTTAGATAGTAGACAACTTAAAGCGTTAAAGTTTGCCTAGCGAAAGCGTCGTGCCACAATCCACAGAACGGGCCGGGAAGTAGACATAGTCCTATGTACCGAACAAATAGAAATAAAAAGTTTGTTACCTTTTTCTTTGATACTTTGAACTTTGTGAGTTTTCATTTTATTTTCTTTTATACATATTTGTGTGTTATCACCCCCGTTGAACTCAGCTTGCATTGCGGCCCCAACCCCTGTTTGATCTCGTCTGTCTAAGATCAATTCACAACGTGGGTAGGCAGACTGGAGATCAGTGCAGTTACACTGGTAACCAGGCGTTGGAAGCAGGTTGGGAACGGCGATGCTGGTATCAATCTAACCAGATTCCTACCCGAATCACCAAAGGGTTAGAACGTCACGTTTGGAGCAGCGACACCCGGACGGAGCAGCGAGGAGCGAACAGCTGACGCCGCGGCGAAGACGTCACAATTGGTGCTGTTTAGGAACGTCACAACTGTCGCCGTGGTAGATCAGGATAGAACGTCACAGTTGGCGCTGCGACCGGGGGATCACGTCACAGTTGACACACTCGCATAAATATACACGCATACATACATGCTTTTGTACTTTAGTTCCTACGAATACACCCATTCAAAAAGCTCTATCACTGATATTGAACACTTTCCATTAGGAAATATATATATATATATATATATATGTGTGTGTGTGTGTGTGTGTGTGTGTGCGCGAGCGCGCGAAGATACTTTAATAAATTAAGTATGTGATGACTTATATATATATATATATATATATATATATATATATATATATATCAGTTATATATACATTACATATATATATATATATATATATATATATATATATATATATATATATATATATATATATGACAGCACATGCTTAATTTATTAAAATATATTCTCTTTCTTCGCATTTGGATAATGCCAATGGTATTAATCGCGTGTCCTTATAAGGAAACATTCAGCATTCATTGGCAGAAGAGTTTCTCTTCCTGTAGGTTGAAATATATAGAACCTTTGGCTTAAAAATTTTTCTCAGATCTTTCAACTGAAGCAACATGTACAATGGTAAAGCGAAGAGAAAATAATGGAATAATCAAGATATTTGCGCTTCCACACTACTTCAAACAAAAGGTTAGTAGAGATATCTCCAACAATACTGGAAGGAACTATAACAGCTACTGGACTTGAGAAACCTGTGCTTAAAAATGTATTAGTTGAAATATTTTGTACATTCAAACCGAAAATAGCATTAGCTGTTCAATCACTGAATATGGAATGTTTCCTTATAAGGAAACGGCCAATGTTACCATTACAGTTAGTGATAAGAAAAAGAGATTCTACAATTTTGACCGTAGCACTAGCACCACCCTATTAGAAATGCCTGCTCAGTTAATGAATACTGAATGTTTCTTTATAAGGAAACAGCTAATAGTACCATTAGCCTTATCATTGGTTGACATATTTGAAGGAATATTTCACCTACGTTTTCAGTTTTGCGGTGTCGAATTTTATTCAATATGTTTTCCTGCACCCTTATTAATTTACTTCTGTATACGCTGATACCGTAAAAGACCAAACTATTCCCGAGGCAGTAACTCGTATATCTTTGTTCTAGAAAACTCATTCCTAATCTGATTTAAAAGAAAATATTACTAATAAATAAAATTACATGTTTTATTGTGTTACCGCGGTTATGGCATTTCATTAATATCTCATTTATTAAATTTTAAAATTAATTTAAGAAAATTTTATATTAAATTCTATTATTTTTCATAAAGCAATTTGAAACGTAAATAAAAATCACTATAATATTGATAATTGTTGAAAATATGTTAATTTGTAAAATTTCCTCGATAAAATGCGTTCACTTAGATTTCGTAAATTTATGTCAAATCTGTTCATCCATACTAGCTGTCAACAACTTATAGTTCATCGATAACGTCAATAAAGGCATGAGAAAAACAGGACACTTCATTAAGAAATGCTTATATACTAATTTTACACTATATATAAGTAACACTTGTTTCAAATCAGATTAATTCAACTTTCACTTTCCTAATTTCACTCAACGTGTAACACACACACACACACACACACACACACACATATATATATATATATATATATATATATATATTACTTTTGGAAGATTTTTAAAACCTATAAATAAATTTTATTTTAAAACTTGTTAAAATGTAGGAAATGGCCGCTAGTAAACAGATTCTTTTGAAATCGAGCAAATATTTGACATTCCAATCTATATAAGTTCTATTCGCAATACGCCAGATTATTTTGCTTACTGGAAATAATAAATTTAATCCTTTAGTTTTCAATTAAAGCTAAAAAGAATTCTTCAAGAATGCGTTTCCTTTTTTAAAAATTCATTTTAAAACTTCGGTATCGAAAAATTATTTCGAAGACATGGTGGTGCCTAAACCAAACTATAGATTAATATATAAATATGTTTTCACATGTATTGTGCATAAAATATATTATACTTTCGGTTTAAACGTTGTAAGCAGATTTGGCATCCAATGTTGATGTAATAAAGTGCGTTTAATACTCGGAAAATATAGTATTATACCCTTTCACCCCAAGCAAGGCAATAATGCAATTAAGATGCAAAGATTTACGGAGGGTCAAAAAATAGGAGAAGAAGAAAATGATTAAGAGGGGAGATCAATAAAAGAAAATGAATTAAGAAGGAATTAGTTAATGTTTGACGTTTCATTTAAATATTTGAAGAGCAAAGTTGACTGGAAAGTAATCAGCCGGAAAAGTATTCTACAAGCGTTAAGTGTGAGAGAAGAAGCTGTTATCATAGAACCTACGGTTACATCTAACAATTTAAATTGTAAAATGATGAGATCTAACTTCGAAATTAGTGCTGTGTTTAAATACATAAAATCGGGCTCCCAATGAAAAAAGTTCAACAGAACAAATATAATGAAGATAATTATATAAAAAACAAAAGTGGCTGAAGCCGGTAACATTGCATATTTTCTTCAGATTTTATCTAGAATCACTAGAATCCATGGCACAAGCACCTGACTAGATAGAAAATCAATATCAAATGCATGGGAGAACAGTAGACTTCTAAGTATGTACGATTTTGGTTAATCAAGAATAATTATCTAGCACGATACAGGGAATCAACATTCCTAGCAGGAGACCTCTATCTATCTATCTATCTATCTATCTATCTATATATATATATATATATATATATATATATATATATATATATATATACACAAATAAATAATCACACATAGAATCAATCAGATGTATTAATGCGATTATTGGCGACATCCATCGCTAGAAACATAATATATGCATTAAAATACTGTTAATCCATAGTGCGAAGTGATCCGCGTCGATAAACTGGATGTCTGTAGTTTTCAGTTTATTTTACGTTACAATGCTAGTACTTACGAATAGTCCTCTATTCATCATCAGGCATGTGTTTTTTTCCTTATAAAATCAAAAACATGGAGACGATATACTTGTATGTCGACCGAAATATGTTTTTTGAATATCTGCTATTATTGACGGTTGTATAAGATCTCGGAACGTGCAAAGACGCAACGCTAAGTTTTTCAAAATTTTAAGTGAGAATTTTATTTTAAATATTTCTTGTGATGTGTTAAATCCACGTATTCTATTTTACAAAGTGTATTCAGTTTTTATGTCATGAACTAAGTATATAGTTCAATAATATAGTGTAATGTCTTAGTAGTAGTTTTTTATAGGAATTTTTTATGTACTGCAGATCGATAGTTTTTTATAAACATAAAACATTAGGCAGCATATAATTTACATACAAAGAAATAATCACACATAGAATCAATCAGAAGTATATATAGGTTTTGTATTTAGAGTTGTCATTTTCCTAAAATGGTGGCAAACCAAGGATAGAGACTCAGTTGTCCCTAGAATTATTTCCTAGCTGTTGGAGTGATGCCTTGACGAGTACCTTTGCGAGCGTATTCGTCCGGTTTTCATAAGCAACTCGCCAATAAAAATATTTCACGCGGGTTACCACAACGCTATCAAACATGTCTATATATTATGACATATATTCTTAAATGTATCAAATGTCGCGTCGAAATATAGTCTTGCTTATATAGGCGGGAAAAAATCTTTGCTTCATTTTATTCTATTTACGGTCACGATCTTTGAAATTACGCTATATTATATCAAACCAAATTACATTCTAAATTATTATTATTATTATTATTATTATTATTATTATTATTTTCATCGAGCACGCATGTTTTGTGCTGTATTGATTTTTCAATAAAATTACATGAGAATTGCTTCCAAACATTTCGTCTTTAATAAACTATAATATCATCTTACGCCTAGTGTACAAATAACTCCTGAAAAAAATACAATTAATTTAGAAAATATTTTCAACATTTTTTACGTATTTATTCCAAAATTGGTTCCAGTATCTTCAGGTTATCCAAGATATATTTTCATTCATTTTCCAATAATTAATATAGAAGCGGAATAAATTGAATATATCGTATATTTTGATGGTTTTTCATTATAAATGCTTTTTTTTTCTTTAAAAGATTAAGTATCTCTCCAAATCTGACGTCTTCCGCGATTTTCAGTTGATCATTGTTTGATTATTTCAATGGAAACCATTTTAGTGTTTTCAAGAAAAAGTGATTGTTAGGAGTTAATACTATTAGAAGCTTCACCAAACACTTATTAGAAACTAACGGCGCTTATTTAAAAATTATTGTTCACTGTGTGACGAGGTAATGAATAGGCGGTGATTTCTTTTTTTTCTGAAAAGCAAAACTGAGACGAAAAACAGGTCCGACAAAAATGGTTGCTTCAAGAAAAAAAAAAAGATGAGTCATGAAAAAGTAATATATCTCCAAAAGCCCATCGATTATTATAAGACATCAATATAAAAAAATCTAGATGTAAATATTACCACACACAAATAAGCAGACACACACATACTCATACAAAGAAAAGAGAGAGAGAGAGAGAGAGAATGAATGAAATGACATACAATGATACCTTCAGATGATATATATATATATATATATATATATATATATATATATATATATATATATATATATATATATATATATATATATATATATATATATATATATATATATACACACATATATATATATATATATATATATATATATATATATATATATATATATATATATATATAAAAAACGCCAGGCATGGTATTACGATGAAGATATTTTATTTAATTTTTTCTTGTGTTCGAACAAGTGTTTTTCTTTTTGTGACACAGGGTGTATAGATGCTGTCCAACGCTTAATAATATTAACTACGAACACGGCCACAATGCGCTGTGTTTGGAAAATAAAACATCTCCATAAAACTCAAAAGACAACCACAACGCACACAATTAAACTCAAAAAAATAAAATCATCCTTGATTATGGCCCAGAATTATAGAATATTTGGACAGTTTCCACAGACTGTGTGTACCCCCAATAAAATAAAATAAAAAAAATATAAAAGCTTAATCGTAGTACCGTGTTGCTCGTTTTTAATGAAACATTCATAAATGAAGGATTACTGCCTAAATATACAAGTGTATATATATATATATATATATTACGATAAACGTGCAATCAATTTACAAATTCATGAATTATTCACACAAAAACAAAAGCAAAGGTTAATGATTTAATTGGCGAGAAATCCATCATCGCAAACAATTCAAATAATATACAAAAACCTCCGAATCCCTTATGAATGAATTGATCCTTGTTTCCATAAATTTCTGCCATATTAGTTCTTATTTTTACTAGAAGCTTTCGACTGTTCCTACTGACATCTCCAGGTATAGAATAGATGTTGTTCTCTTAGTAATAAGAGGACAACGAAAATATATGTATTGTTGTATCCGAAAATGCTATTGAAAATGAGTTATTGTTTTTCGTTCATCACCATATTTATATAAACGCACAACCTTTAAAATTTAAAATCAAACTCAGCGTTGCTACTGGCGCGCTCCAAAAACAATAACTCATTTTCAATAGCATTTTCGGATACAACAATACATATATTTTCGTTCCCTCTTTATTACTAAGAGAAAAAACAAGAATAACATCTATTCTATACCTGAAGATGTCTGTAGGAACAGACGAAAGCTTGTAGTAAAAAATAAGAACTAATACGGCAGAAATTTATGGAAAAAGGATCAATTCATTCATAAAGGATTCGGAGGTTTTGTATATTATTTGAATTGTTTGCGATGATGGATCTCGCCAATTAAATCATTAACCTTTTGCTTTGTTTTGTGTGAATAATTATATGAATTTATATATATATTCATATATATATATATATATATATATAATATTAATGATATATAAAATGGCGAAAACCATTTCGCCATTTTATATCATTATTTTACTAATCTACATTTATGAATGATTAATTGTAATATAAATTGAAAGTGCACCATATATATATATATATATATATATATATATATATATATATATATATATATATATATATAGTAAATGGTAATAAATTCATTGGTATATAATCCAAGTGGATTCTAGTAATATAAAATATATCTAAAAGATCTCCCCAGCTCTCTTTTCCATTAATCCCTTGTAACATTTTATCTCTATATTTTAAAGTTATCTTTAAACCCTTTTGATTCCTCTTTTAATTTCAACTTAATATTTCATTCTTCATATAATCGCAAATTAATGCCATAAGCTTAATATTCGCTTTTAATTTATGATCTTTCGTCCTTTTAAGAGAAATGCTTCCACCGTCTCCTGACCCCTGTCTAGTAGCCTTCGTCTGACTGAAACAATGAAATAGATAAATTCTGTATTAATTTTTCCACTGTTTTTGATTTTTTTTTTTGTTTGTTTTTTTAGCTTTCGCAGTTAAATTTCTAGTTCTGACATGAACTGAATCCACACCGGGGTTGATAAGACAGACGACGGATATCTTCGTCACCCGAAATAGGCTATATATGAGGCAATTTTACATTTAATTGTTTATTAATTATGAATATTATTATTAATTACACCCAGAGACATACACACGCGTACACACACACACACACACACACACACGCACACACACACACACACACACATATACATATATATATATATATATATATATATATATATATATATATATATATATATATATATATATATATATATATATATATATATATATATATAAATATATATATATACCAAAATTATGAATGATTTAAATATCCACATCCATCGCAAACAATTCAAATAGTACACAAAACCTCCAGATCCGTTATGAATATCATTATATAAACATTATAACGTTATATAAACAAGGATCAATTCATTCAAAACGGATCTGGAGGTTTTTTGTACTATTTGAATTGTTTACGAGATGGATGTCTCGCCATTTAAATCATTAACCTTGCATTAGTTTTTGTGAATAATTCATGTATTTGTAAATTGATTGCACGTTTATTGTATATATATATATATATATATATATATATATATATATATATATATATATATATATATATTCCGTATATTTTTGACAGCGTATTTTCATTTAACATGTCTGATTAAACAACTTAGACATGTGTTTACTTATCTTTAATAAGCCCCTTTCGTAATCAATTATAAATGTTCTTGTTTCATTATTATAGACAGCAAGAAATGTATTCTGGTAATATTTATTCATTTATATTTTTCCCGGCAAGTTTCGATATTTTTCCAATATCATCATCAGGATTTTGATGGTTAAGCCAAGTAATTATGTTTGTCCGAAATAAGTTTTAGCTACTGTGGTTAAGCCGTTAACAATTACGATCATGCGCAAAATACACAAACGCTGATTTATAAAATTTATATTAATATAAATTCTTTATGTTTGAATTATTAACATTATGAATATGTTCGTGACCGTAACGTCAAAGTAATAATTTTAATGTAAGGAGGTAACTTTTTTAATAATTGGATTATTAAAGAAGGATATAATTTATTTGTTTTGAAACTATTACTTGTAACTTATAGCCATCCCAGACCAACTCAAATTACTAATTAAACTATTAGTTTTAAAAATCATGTACTATAAACTTTTCAGAACATTTATACTATATTCATAAATAATTTTCTTAAGTATTGGTTTTAAATTTTAATAAAGATAGCTTAAAGAAATTGTAGTTTCTGCTTATTACTTGGTGAAGTATACAGGTATTTTCAACTAATATGCTTTTATACTGTGAGTGTAGACAGGAAAGTGTTTGTAGATGTTGATCAATGGAAAAGTAATCATCCATATGTAGAGTGAGTCTTCTAGTTAACGTGCTTGTTGTATAACCAATATATATAGCTTTTGTTTGTCAAAGATGTAGTCTCCCAAGGGATATTTAAATTTATATATAGTGTTTTTTGCAATACCTTTATTGGTGGGGAGGAGTTATTCCGGCTGAATAAGTTATTTGTAATCAATTTTATATAGTATATAATTAATTTTATTTTTCTGGTGGGATCTGTGGCGGGATATATTAGTATTTATGATTTGTGGGGGGGGATTTTTCGTCTTATACAGGAAACAGTTTAATTAGAAGGCTCAATCTACCCCTAAAAGATTCATCATGTATAGCACAACATCTGCAAGCACATTCTTGGGTACATTCACAGTTTAGAAGCATATTAGTTGACAATACCTGTATTATTTCCCAAGAAAGTTATAAACAGAATTACATATAAGAAAAATCTATAGTTTTAAGGCATGCTATATTTATGTGTGCTCAATATCAGGGATAGAGCGTATGTAAATATAAAATTGGACGTGAAAGCCAACATGCAGCGGCGACAGTTTGTTTCATGCTAAAATGCAATCGCCAGACTATGTGCATTTTGTTTTAGTTCGATTATTTATGTCTACTGCTCAGTAGTGCATTATGTGTAGATCTGTTGTATTGTTCTAACGTTATTTGGATGAACGGTAATGGTTATGTTTCGAATTATTCTAGGTGCTATTGAGCGGAAATAATTGTAGATTCGAATGCAGTTTTTTGGCTGTTTTGTTGTGTTTTTTTTATCTTTTTTACTGATTATTTAAGAATATTATTTACTTTATTACATTTTGTTGGTTGTTATTAAGTTTTCTTGTGTTTATATGCCTTCATAGTGTGTTAATTTGTTCATTTAATTTATTTACTCATTTATTGGTTTGTATAGATTTATTTTATTTGCTTTATTTGTCTTATTATTTATTTATTTGTTTCATTATTTATTTATTTTTATTGTTTTTTGTACGTCTTTAGTTTTCGATTTTTGAATAAAGTAGTAAAAATGTGTATTGGTGTCTGCGTTATGAGATCGTTTAATTAGTAATTTGTGTTGGTCTGGGATAGTCATTATAGATATTTTCGCCTCCAGACAGAGTTTACAGTTTTGGAATTAACTCTTCTCGGTTGATATTATTTTCCTTATATTCCATGATATTTCTGATGAGATTTGGTTATTCTCATCAATTTCTCAGATATGTTTAGAAAGTTTTGTGCTATTCGCGTACTTACGATTGTAAAGGATGTTTTCTGTGCGTAGTTTCTTTGTTTCCACGGTCCTTCAGTTAATGTGATGTATGTTTTCTCTTCGCTATTTGCTGATTTTACAGTGCTTTGCTATATAACATTATTCTGCAAGCAATTGCTGTTTAAAGGACATTCGTTGTTTACTCTGCAGTTAAATGTGGGTTTGATTTGTTTGAGCGGTTTGTTGTTGCTTTGTTGTCATTTTCTATTATTTATGTCATGTTTTTAGTGCAGCTGTCACGGACTTTTACTATGGTTTTGTTGAATATCCTGTGGAGAGTGCTTTATCAAGAGAAGTGTTTGTGTACGAGTATAATGAATATTTTCTTACGTTTATTTTGTGGTTTGTTCAAACATATGATGTTTCTTTTCCTCTTGATAATTTCGTTATGCTCTGTGGTATGTATGAGTCTAGCTGAATATTCACTATCTTTTAGGATCGTTTCATAATTTTTGTTAGATTCGTTGAAGCAAAAGTGTAGCCGTCAATGTCATGCCATTACAGACCACCTTAGAGAGCATGTATATATTGTAAAATACAGCAACAACTCTCGAAAATGTGTGCTAAAGAAGTACTGCGAGCAAAGTAGAGCTCAATGCCCAAATAGTAGTTTGGTATAATATAGTCTTTACCAATCATAAACAGTGGTTTCATACGTGGGCGTAGATGCAATCCTCAGCTAGTTGGTAATTACATTCGGTGAGACGGGCATTTTTACCCACTCGTCTGTCTCAAGAGGTGACACTCAAAGGAATAGACGCATTCAAGTGTCTACTAAATCCAAGAAAGCCGTGGAGAAATATTCCCGTACTTTTGCGGGATGTGGGGAGACACGCACTGCTTTCTCGCTACTACTATGGAAATTGCTCGGATAAACTGCATCTTCTGGTTTTACCGGGTCAGATATTCAAGGCTAAGTCCCTCCATGTCACTTAAATAGTAGCACGCCACCCATATTCCTTATTTTATCGGCGAGAAGTTCCGCCCAAACAATTTCTTCGTGCAAACCACTGCCCTGCGGAACACACCCCATAGAGGATATTTCACCGATCACTAAATCACTAAAGTCTTAACCTGCCCAAATCTAGAGTGAACCGTTTTATCCCCTTCGTATCCATATAAACTACCCCTTATTATGATCCTGTACCTCGTGTAGCGCCCAGGCGTTGTGAAGGGTGAACCTTACTTTAAAAAAAAAAGAAGAAAAATTCTAAAGATAGACAATTGTTAACATTTTCTTTCGTCAAATAATGGTAATGTTTCGTGTTTTCTACATTTACTGCACGGGCATATTTTCCCCGCTTCACTAGGTTTGGTAGGTGTTTGTATATTAATAATACACTTATTACTGTCTATATTTTCCTCAAGGGCACATGGCACAGTGGAAAAAGGTGTTGGTTAGATCCAGTGACATAACGCAAAGAGTGTGAGTTTAATACCCTGTTAAAGCAGTGGAGAACTTGGAGAGGTGAATTAACGGAGAAAACTGTTAACTGACTACCATGGCACGTGGAACAAGAACAGTCAAACCCAGTGAGCGAAATAAAGGGTTCAGTTCGACATTCTAACCACTTGAAGAAGGCCGGAGCGAACAACAGCCGGAACGTTGCAATAAATATGGCGGCTAAGATGAGGACAATAGTCAGAATAATATAAATAGGGTACGCTGATTGCTCTTAGTGTAATATCTTGAGACAGCCGAAGGAGTATACATTTTTTGTTTCAACGAATAAAATTACCGACTACCTGAGGATTGGGTGACATCTTTATGAGTATTGCTGTCATAGCTGGGCTGGAGCGGTCCGGTCTTCGCTTTTCATTCTTAACAGAGGTCACGGCCATGTAGATCATTAATTCTTTTCCACTGCTCTGCTCTTTACCACAGACGAAAACTCACAAGACTTGCACTAAACTATCGCTATTTCCATGGAAAATTTTCTGACGAGCTACACTCTTGAGTTCCAACAGTTCTGCATTTCACAACTAATATTCGTCATTCACTCGGACAACTCATTCACGTTCCTTTCGTATCCCGTTAGCATCAAGCAAGTTTAATTCGAAGAGCTTTTTTTCCAATAATCGCTCTTTTGTGAAACAGACTCCCGAGTGTACGCTTACCCAAAAACAATAATCTGAAACTCGTCTAATGTTAATCGTTATCTCTCCCACATACCCGGATAAACTGCCCTTCTTAACCCTTATTCTTACGCTTATCCAACAATCTCAATCAGTAACCCTCTAGTTTGAGTGGCTCTTGGGACTGTTAGTGAACAATTAACAAAAAAATAATATAATCTGTCAGTACACTATTTCGAATTGCCCAAATATTCAGCTATTATATTCGCAATATTATTTCCTGTATAATTGATAGAAATTGCTTCTCGTTGTGATCACGACTTTGAAAATCATTTTTTAATCATTTCACTTCAAGCAAAGCGGTAATACCACGAGTACGCGGGCGGTTACAGGAAGTTTAAGTGAAAGAGAAGATTGAGAATAGGGAGGATTGAGAAAATAACAAAAGGGCTTCAAGAAGACAGAAAATGGCGACTGAGTTTGCATTTAAAATTTTGAACACTGTACTTATCAGAGAAGCCAGGAAACGGAAGAGAAATCCAAAGCTGTGAATTGCGAGAAAAGAACCTATTGACGCAGAATTAGCGTTTACATTTAGCTAGTTCAAGAGTAAAATGTCGGGACATAAATGCCAATCGAGTAGCATGCTTCACTTCATGTATTCGGGATACCAGGATAAAAAAAAGGTTGTCAGCGCAGTGGGCATGACAATATTTGTAGAAAAGACCATGTCACAAAGGAACCATGTCACATCGGTGAGAAAGAGACTGAAGGCGAGATGTCTGGTCAGCAGGAGAACCAGACCAGATATGCCAACATTATTCAATGTATGGACGAATGGTAGATTTATGAGACTATTTGTTGTTACCGCATTAAAACATTTTTTTTGTTATGGATATAAGGTGCGATATACTGAAAGAACAAGAAAGGTTAATACCTAAAATCCCCGAGAAAAGATTGACGATTTAATTCACATAAAGACGACACCTGGAACTGTTGTGTCGAGGGATTGAAAAATGGAAAATGACGCCGACGTAGAGAGCAATGATGATTGACATGTGTTCTACGGAGATGAAGATTCAAGCTGTAAATCGAAAACTTCATTTTCGTAAACAACGAATTTGGAGTTGTTTCTTCTGATTGCGGCAGGTTAATGCCCTTTACTATTTGAATGTTAGCGCTTTCTCCATGAAACTTTTCACGATATTTGACTATACATCGTTTCAAAGAATAAATTTGAGGTTTCTCAAGCACATACTAATTTTGTTCTGCCGCTCCTGTTTTTTTATCCTCGTATGAAGTCATTGTTTTATATTAACTGCATTACGATTTAAGTAATAATATATTGTATATTACAACATAAATCGATATTTTTATAGTCAGTTCACAAATTTATGTATATACACATATCAATAATGTTTAATCAACAAACTGAATAACCTAGTGTCATTAAATGTCGAAATTTTATTTTCTTCGGAGCTTTGAAGTAGTAAAATTATGATATATATTCTTCTTCTTTCACAATTGAAACCATGGTAGATGATACTCAGCTTTGGTTTATATACACGTTTCTGCGGAGATAAATACTAGAGGCGGTAATATATGGGTTTTATGTCGTAGATATATTTTTGGAATACAGTTTGATCTCTTTAAGAAATGGGAGGATATTAAATGGATTAATGACATGAAAGAATTCGCTCATGTAAATATTTCGAATGCATTTTTATGCGTTGAACTACAGATGAAATATATTGTTGGTCATTTTGCTATGAAACTGTATTTACTAACATTATGCTTTGTTAGTAATTTTAATATATATATATATATATATATATATATATATATATATATATATATATATATATATATGTGATATTTGAGACCGGAAACTACATACACAATAGACTCTTCAAGGCCTATATTAAGTAGGCGACATAGCACTCTAGAGAGTGACAGAGAGTGACACAGAGAGACAGTGAGAGTCTCGTACGACTACCAGTATTGGACACTAACATATAGTAAGATCCGTTTACACTATCTCTGTAACCTGTTGTTAATATATCTTTCTTACATCTAATCTGTGTTTTACTTTGTGGTCCCAACTTTGGCTTTTACATTAATTATATATATATATATATATATATATATATATATATATATATATATATATATATATATATATATAAGGCACGGTGGAGTAATAGTTATTGGCTTGGATTGAGGAATCGGAAGGATTCGTATCTGACGAAAGGTATGAATACTCTTCTTCTCCCTCCAAATAAATACCAAAATGAATAGCAGGACAGCCTGGGTTCTATAGCCTTGGATGGCAACTGGTCTAGAAGGAGGACAACTCTGAATTCAAAAACCCGCTGAGGGCCGTTTGAGGATGGTTGTCCACTAAACCATCACTACTATAACCAAGTCGCATGTATTTGTGTCGGGCTGTCAGAGCTAATCAGCTGGACCCTCATACAACAGGAGAATAATATATATATATATATATATATATATATATATATATATATATATATATGAATTATTCATACAAAAAAACAAAACAAAAGTTTGATTTAATTGGCGAAAAATCCATCAGAAATTTTATAGAAACAAGGATGAAAAGATTTTTGTTTCATAAACAGGTTCGCAAACTTTTTTTGCATTTTATTTGAATTGTTCGCGACGATGGATTTCTTGCCAATTAAATCATTAATATATATATTTATAAAGAAATGGACAAAGTCCGACTTTATTTATATATATATATATATATATATATATATATATATTCTTTTACTATAAAAATATGTTTCATAGTTTTCATTGTTCTTGTTTTTATTTGAGGGTTCACTAATTGTCCATAGATTGGTATGTAACTGGTTCTTGCACACCGGATCAGGTTGAACCTGGGACCAAAAGCAATTAAGTGGTTGTGTCATGCTCCTCAAATCTTCCAATCCTTGGACTAGAGTCTTTGCTACAGGATGCAGTTTATCTTCATACCCATTACTATGGAATTTTTATATTTGTAATATAATTCATAAACACTTTCTATGTTTCAGAATAATGCATTTTTCTCAATGCACTTAATCAAACACTTTTCTACTAATAACGTACATTGGATAATATCTTTATCAGGATATGTAATATGTACTGTCGTGGAAAATCATGGGGAATTCACATTTGATGCATTTTGCAATATCCGTTTCCAGTGGAAGAACATGCAATGGAAGTTAAGCAATGGATCACTGGATGATGTGATAAGATATTCTTATTGCAAACAGGTGTCGAGTGTTTATTTGCGAATTTTTCCAGGTGGAAATTTCAACTCTCTGACAGAAATGAATGCTACGGAAGTTGTCAGAAAAGGGGAAAATACTGATGAAATGGATGAAGACGCAACACAAACAGCTGGTTCACCTGCTGGAAAAGACATTGGTGCAAATCAGTCATCTAGAAAAAGACTGTGTTGGATGCTAATCAGCGTATTTACACTGAGGTTTCAAAAGCTTGGGATAGATGTCGAGTTTGAAGTAGTGAGATCTCTAACACGGCGAAGCACAACAACTCGACTTGGCACAAGAGTTGCGTAAACTATTCAGAAATATCGTCTCTATAACTGTATATAGCTATCTGATAATTGCAGAATCCTGCGTGCAAATGTACGTCTCCACTGCACCGAGCAAATGGTCTCTAATCGGGAGGAATCTAAAATTCCTCTCAATCCAATTTTGGAAAACTTGTTTCTGCTTATATGCTGGGCTACATGATAACTTTTAATAAGTCACAAAGCAAATAACGTAGCAGTTACGGATCAACGACACAATTAAGCATACCAGTGAACCTTCATCACATTTCCTTATAAACGCATGTGGTCCATACATATATAGAGTTTTGTTTTGATTTGTTTTATACTTACATGTTGTTGTTTTTTTGTTTTATACTTACATAGTGTTTTTTGTTTTGTTTTATACTTACATAGTGTTTTTTTTTGTTTTGTTTTATACTTACATAGTGTTTTTTTTGTTTTGTTTTATACTTATATAGTGTTTTGTTTTGTTTTTTGCTTGGTTTTATACTTACATAGTGTGTTTTTTGTTTTGTTTTATACTTATATTATGTTTTGTTTTGTATTTTTTGTTTTGTTTTATACTTACATAATGTTTTGTTTTTTGCTTGGTTTTATACTTACATAGTGTTTTTTTGTTTTGTTTTATACTTACATAGTGTTTTATTTTGTTTTTTGTTTGATTCTATACTTACATAATCTTTGTTTTTTGTTTTGCTTTATACTTATATAGAGTTTTGTTTTATACTTACATATTGTTTTGTTTTGTTTTATACTTACATAGTGTTTTGTTTATTTAGGGGCGGGTTAGTATTTACCCATAGCTCCCGCCCCCCGACTGGTGCTTCCACTCCGGGTTAGGGTAAACCTGGGAACCACATCAATTCAGAGGCAGCTCCATGCTTAGCAAAACCTTCAATCTCCCGATAAGAGGCCTTCATTATGTCAAAGTTTCTTCGACGTACTTGTGCTATCCATTTGTATCGTTGCAGCAGTTGAAAGTCCTCAAGTGATATGTTCTGTGATTCTGTAATGCCAGTCTACTAGATTAAATGCAGGAGGGTCCTCACTAAGACCTGCTGAACTGGATGTAAATTCGTAAGTTGTAATTAATGTGTGTTTTGAAATTTTATGCAAAGTTAATAACTAAAACACAATTGATGTAAATGTGATCTCACGTCGGTCAAAATCGCTGGCACCTTGACTATAGATCGATTCAAAGAATAAATTCGATGTTTATCAACCATATACTTCTTTTGCTAGGCTGTTCCTTTTCTTTTTATTCTCATTTGTAGCACTTGCTTAAGTAACAATGTATTGTATATTCAATTTATTCGTCAATTTAATTCAATTTGTCTTATTACTGGATCAATTCATCAGCCTGAATAGAAATGGGAATCGTGACTCATCTATACATGTATACTTTTATGTATATCCCATTGAGAAATATTCTGAACACAAATTAGCGCCTTGCCAATGTCGTTGCACTCTCCCCCAAACCCCACCCACGGTGTTTTTTCTGCTCGCATAACCGAGAGATGGCAAAGAAGGCCGAACTGGCATACGGCATATATTTCTGCTTCATTCTTTATTGTATGTAAATGCAATTTTAATCAGTATCGAGTCTCGGTTTCAACACACACTTTTATAAAGACGCTGTTTATTTACAATGTTCGGACTATCGACCTTATCTTTGTTGTCATATTTATCACAACGTTTCAGCCGTTCTACGCTACGGTCTTCTTCAAGTGGTTGGAATGTAGAATTGAATCTTTTATTTCGCTCGCTGGGGTAGACTGTTCTAGTTCCACGTGTCATGTCTAATGGATGTCAGTTATCACTTATCACCTGTTAATTCCCCTCGCCAATATCCCACCGCCTTAACCAGTTATTGAACTCACACTCTGCAGAGAATTACCTTGTAGTTCCAAGAGGGATAGATGAGCGTAGCCTATATGTGCGAGCAAATTGCTATTGAAGCAGTCTCTCCGAGCACCAGCGCTGAAATGACCAGGCGCATGCGTCAGTGAGTCAGATCGAGGCTGGCAGCGTGTAAATTCTCTGGCTCAGCAAGAACGTATAAAAAAGGCCAGTTCTTGTTGAGTCGGCAAAAGGACCTTCGTAATTCACGTCGTTGCGTACTGAACCAGAATTCGTTGCGAGGATGTTTCCAGTGTTTGTGCTACTGAATCGTATCTTTTCTGCTACACACTCTTTGGGTCCTGTTACTGGATCTAACTAACGCCTTTATCCACTCTATCATGTGTCACTGAGGACGCCTGAAGAACCACCGGAGCGTTATAAATATCGCAACAAAGATGAGGACGATATTCCGAACACTGTAAATAGTGTACATAATACCTCATCTCAGAAATATAGATAGATGTTCAATTCGATATCAAACCACCTGAAGAAGGCCGGAGCGTACTACGGCCGAAACGTTGTGATAAATATGGCCACAAAGATGAGGACAATAGTCCGAATAATGTAAATAGTGTAAATAATACATCATCTCAGAAATATAGATAGATGTTCAGTTCGATATTCCAACCACCTGAAGAAGGCCGGAGCGTAGAGCAGCCGAAACGCTGTGATAAATATGGCGACAAATATGAGAACAATAGTCCGAACAATGTAAATAGTGTACATAATACATAATCTCAGAAATATAGACAGATAATGAAGACGCTTCTTGTCGTTAAAAAATTCCTGGTCGACTTCTGACTTGTCAAACGTGTGTGGTAATGCTTTCTTTTCCGTATTCCCGATTTACATGTGTCGATAGATAGATATCAAATATGACTAAAGATTTAGAAATGGAATATACTATTCATCAGTCAATCACGATCGTGTGACTTTCGAACTGATATAATTCGCGTCATTTTGCCATGAGAATTCACATCGAAGTCTCATTTACATGACGTAATATCAAATAGCGAGCATGTTTTTTTTTAATGACTGGATGCGTATTGATAGGATGGTTTGTAGAAAACAGAGAAGCGATGATGGTTCAAATTTCATTTACATACAATGCAGGATGTTGCCATCGAGTGTTACATTTACATTTAATTGTTGATGTTCCCAGGTCCACCCTGACCCGGGGTGGTAGCACCTGTCTGGGGGGACAGCTATTGGCAAATCTTTAACACCCCACAAACGAGGTCAAAATATTATGAAAGCGTAATAATAGGTTTTAATGCAGCAATGCCTTTTTTGAATAATTACCAGCAGTACATTTTTGTAAAAAATATTACCAGCAATACATTTAAAAAAATATTATAAACAATACATTTTTGAAAAAAAAAACATATTACTGGCAATATATACTTGAAAAAATATTACGAACAATGCATTGTTGAAAAAAAATACATATTACGAGCAATACATTTTCGAATAAAAAACATATTACCAACAATTCATTTGTGACATTATTTAGCGGTCGTGTGAAAATTAAAAGTGAGAAATAATTAAGGCGAGAAGAAGCTATCACGAAAGCGATGTTATTTTTTTAACAAATAAAAGTGGTAAAGATTTTATTTCCATTTGCAAAAAAAAGAGTTTTTTTTCGCGAAAGATAGGAAATTGGTAATATCTCGGATCTGTCGGAATTAATTTATGCTATGGCGCGGCGAATAAAAGATAGCAATCTGCCCATGGCAATAATGAAAATTTCAAATTGGTCAAGTGGCCTACGAAACAGAAGCTGGAAGATAATCGTAATCAGGTCACGCACTGATCGAGAAAGGCATCAGCTGAGGCCACCCCCAGAGAAAAAGGAAGGGAAAAGAATAAACCATTAACTATCTTTCGGAGATATCATTTGCTTTTGGAAAGAGACAACCTGTTTTATTGTCCAGACTTGGACATGATAAAAGTTTGTTACCGGGACAGATAATTGGCGACAGAGTGCGAAGACGTCCAGTTAACCACCCATTCGACGCTGGCGAAAATCTCGTTGATAAATTCCAGATGATATTTGGTTAAGATAGAGATTAAGGACCACACTGCGAGTCGAAGGGATCTGGTGTAGGGAAAAGAAAGAAAAGAAAAAAAAGGAATATAATTTTTTTTCCCTTTGATCGATAATTGTAAACACCCGCGCTGCCGAGCGTCATTGGCTGAGTGGTGGCGTGAGCGGTGGGCGAAGGTAAACATATGAGAAGGAGGGGAGGCCTGTTGACACCACTAAGGGGATCGGTGTGAGATACCACTATGAGAAAGAAGGGAAACCTGTTGACGTGCTCTGAGGGGATTGGTGTGAGATAGCAATACGAGAAATGAAGAATTTGTGAGGACGATTCCCTTAAGAACCCCTCTAAAACAGAAAGTAATGGACTTCCAAAAATTGAAAGTGATACATTTTCCTGTCCGAAACAAAGAAAATCCTTATTGTGGATTTAGAATTATCGAGAAACCCAAACCACGACAAGCCCACATAAACAGAGTCGCAGCGAGTAGACGGCATATAGAGTTGGAGTTAGAGAGTTCGGCAGTTAGAGTTGGAGTTAGAGAGTTCGGCAGAGTTCCGAGGAGACGCAGACGCAGACAGAGTTGATCTGTGAGCTCTGAGACCAGCCTCGCAGGAAGCTGACTGAAGATCCACGCATTCCGACTTCGACTTCTAACCAAGAACAATTTATTTTTGAAGAACGACTTGGACTCACACCACCAAAACAAGTTTTACGAATATCGCCTAAAGATACCAAAAAAAAAAAACAGTTATCGAAAAACAACTTAAGATATTAAGACTCGCCTAACAAACGCAAAGTGTCACGTATCCATAGAAGCGGTTTGGGAGAAAGACGCAGTCCTGTATTCAGCAACCAGATATAAAAATATGTGTTATTCTTTTTTTAACACATTTGAAATTTTGAGTTGTTACTTTATTTTCTTTTACATATACTTGTGCGATATTACCTTTGCTCGAATTCGGCTTGCATTACGGCCCGGCGACTGATTGATTTCGTCTACCTAAGATCAAATCACAACGTGGGTAGGTTAGACTAGAAATCAAAGCAGTTACGTCGGTAACCAGACGTTGGAGGCGAGCTGGGAACGACAAAGCTGATACCGAATCGAACCAGATTCCCATCCGAATCAGCCAAGGGTTAGAATGTCACATTTGGCGCCGCGACCAATACCAAGTCACATTGGTCGTCACAGGATAGAACAGGGGCAGAGAGAGACCGGGGTGACGTCACACATTCATATGAGCAATAAATGACTTGTCGGCATTAAATAACACATTATGTTTGGTATGACGTTAAAGAAAACAAAGCAAATCTAGATATATTATAGAAGCTACAGACCACATATGGCACCAATAACAAATGCACAGATTAATGGCAGATTTTAAAATGTTCAGATGTTCACGCATTTTTCTTTACAACATATATACTTGTTATTAGCGTGTTTTTCTGAAAAACATATGTACACAACCTTCACTGTGAACTCCCTTGATTCGCGGATTTTTTTCGATGGAATATATTTCAAATATTTTGTATAATTCTCCTGATATCTAAATGTCTTAAAGCATATAACAGTTTATTTTATCGTAAAAATTGGCAGTGTTGTACATCTTTGTAAAAAAACAAAAAACAAAAAAAAAACAAACAAACAACAAAAAAAAACCGCAAAACTATCGTAGTGTTTGGACTTTGTTCTTTGTTAGGGGATGCAGCTGGGGTCTTAAAAGTGGCATATGCTAAATCTGGGGGTATCATCACAATTCTGTTTTTTATGTCTTGTTACACAAATTTTATCCAGTATTTCAATGGTTTTATCGATCTATGCGTAATTAAAAATGGTTATTTTACGAATGAAATATATTTTATTCTAAGTGTACGGTGACCAATAGTATTTTTCAAAAATGTTTTTAAAAGGGTTTGAAAAGATTCTAAAGTATTTAGGGTGAAATTGTAAGGCATGTGAGGTTTGAACAATCAAAATAGGTACTTATAAGAACTTTTAGGGGAGTTAAAAATATTCGCGGCTTCTAACTCTTCCCGACTGGTTCTGGTTCCTAACCCACGCGAATACGGGGACACACTGTATTTACTCTCCTTGGAATATGTATCAGCCATGCTGATGGAAGGCAATATGTTTCTCTGTGATGATTAAAAGATAAAGGTTTTGTCTTTGGACGTGAGCTAATTTACAAGTCATTTACTGCCAACAACTGATTGGAACTTATATACGGGAGCACCTACCAATTCTACTTTTTTGCCCAAACATATTTCATCGGTGATATTTTGGGGAGTAAAGAGAGAGAACAATTGTCTGGACATATTACGTTCTTATTCTGTTTCTTGTCAAAGAGACACAGAACATTTAAACAGAAATCAAAGACACTGCAAATTCGAAAGTTTGGTTTGGTCTAGTTTGTTTTGTTTTACGGCATATCAACCTCAATGGGTCATTTAATGCCGACAACCTTTTATTTTCCTGGTAATATTTTGTTTTGTCAAAAATCTATTTCTGTCAATATTTTTCCTCAAAAACGTATAGCTACTAATATTATTTTTGCAAAAACGTATAGCTGGTAATATTTTTTCAAAACGTATTCCTGGTAATATTATTTTTTAAAAAACGTATAGCTGGTAATATTTTTTCAAAACGTATAGCTGGTAATATTACATTTTCAAAAACGTATAGCTGGTAATATTAGTTTTCATAAGCGTATAACCGGCAACAATATTCTTAAAAAAAAACAAAAAAAAACGTATAGCAGGTAATATTTTTTTTCAAAAACGTATAGCTGGTAATATTATTTTTTCAAAAACGTACAGCTAGAAAAATTACTTTTTCAAGAACGTAATATCAGAGGTCTTGCTGTTGGAAGTAGTTTATCGTCTTACCCAGGACGCGGATGTAGTTTATCGTCTTACCCAGGACGCGGATGTAGTATATTTTCATACCCAGAACGCAGGAAATTCGAAAGTAAATGTCAAGATCAACAATGTTTCGATGAGAATTAAATCTACTGAGACTGTCGCCAGAAATGGATGAGATTCATGACGTTGCGGGCAATTAATTACAGCGACGTAACTCTATATTTTAAGTGTCAAGTCCCTTCTGGGGGTCGGTTCTCTAGAGGCTTCTTTTTTATTATCTAGGAATTGACATGCATTTTTAAGAATAATCACGTAGCTTTTGCCATTGCTTTTTTCACGGGTTAGAATTCAGTTTTCTTCTCATAGACTGATCACCATTAGACTCATCCAACTCATTCTGAATTCACTGAGCTGTTCTCAGATTGACACCCAAAATTTCTGAAATGTTTTGTATTGGTTCTTTGGCGCGAATGCCAAGCAGTACAGCTTGTCGTTTCTAAATGCCTGACAGTGTGAATTTGCTTCACCGTGTTCAATTCTTCACAGGCGATGGTCAACTGAATCTAGTATACTGTGCAGTCGACAAAATCGAAAACAAAAAACGCGCATGCGCGAAACTGAAAAGTAAAATCTAACGACAATTTATATATCGCACCCTGTTGCTTTTTACCTGATTAAACAAGGGATGGCGAATATTTTGTGTTATGGAAGTAATTTTTTTTTATTATCAAGTTTGTGTCACACACCATTGTTCTCTTAATGATTTTGGTCTGAATTGACTGCCATATAAATGTCTAGGGACCCTCGCCGGCTGAATTGCTTCATTTCTATCGCAGTCGATTTCCCCTTTTCAATGTGAATTACATTGTTTCAGACTAAATGACAATGAAAAAAAAAACAATGAACAGTTAAATGTTGTTCGCGGAAAGAAATGTGAGACGTCCTATGCTTGCACAGACTAGGGATAGAGTTCCAGAGATTATTCTTAACGCTGGTTATTCGAGCAAAACCGCTGCACCACGAATGATGCACGCTTTACTCAGCCCAAATGTCGACGAAAAATATACATTTATAATAAAATACATTTAGAAAAAAATACCAGGATTCTTGCGAACAACCACGACTGCGTTAAAAACACCTTGACCCATGGGTTTGTTTATGCGAATATATAAATATAATAGCCATCGTAAATTTCTGAATATGGAATGCTTTCATTTGTTTATCGCAAAAATAACTAGAAAAAAAAACGCTATTATAATACAACAGCAGGACGTAAACACGCACAATGATAATATATATATATGTCTGTATATATATATATATATATATATATATATATATATATATATATAGATATTTAATTGTATTTATTTATATGCATATATATATGCATATATATATATATATATATATGTATATATAATTATATATACTTATATATATGTATATATATATATATACATATGCATTTACATATAATTATATATATATATATATATATATAATTATGTATATATATATGTACATATATATATATAATTAAATGTATATATATATATATATATATATATATATATATATATATATATATATATATAATTATATTTATGTATATATAATTACTATACTTGGTTTCGCTAAGATTTCTGGCATCAAGGAAATGGTAAGTTGTAGAAACTATTGCTGTTGTTTGTACAAGTATTGCTTCCTTTGCGCCATTTTCTGTCATTACCCTCGAGAAAAAATAACGTGCCTCGACTTCAAATTGCTTCTCCGTGCAACTTCATGCAGTGTGTCTAACTAAATTTTGCAGACACACGACCTTACATTTTTTTGTCTGTTTCCTGGTGTTCTATGATATTTCGATCAAGTTTTTTTTTCCTTTTTCGCAAATTCTGATGTCCTTCGCTTCAATTGTTTTGATCCTAAGGTTTTTCCTTTTTCTTTCTTTTAGTTTCTCTTCCTATATTGTTTTTGGAAATTCATTCAAGACGCTGTTGTTTTACTTTACGAGTGACTCTTTCTTTTAAAATTAAAACTTTGTTTATTTTGGCATCTCGCCGATCAGTTCTTATTCTACCAACGTAATCCCACATTTTCCACACGCTGATCTCTACCATTATGTTTTTTTTCTTTTTGTTTTCTATTTTTCTTTACTTCCTTCCTTCCTTCCTTTTATTCGTCATATCTATCTATCTATCTATCTATCTATCTATCTATCTATCTATCTATCTATCTATCTATCTATCTTTAAATCAGTTTTTCATCTATTTAAATGTGTTCAGACCTATCTCTCTATCTCTCGATCTCTCTCACTCTCTCTCTCTTTCTATCTATCTATCTATCTATCTATCTTTAAATCAGTTTTTCATCTATTTAAATGTGTTCAGACCTATCTCTCTATCTCTCGATCTCTCTCACTCTCTCTCTCTCTTTCTATCTATCTATCTATCAATTTTTACTTTCTTTAAATCTGTTTTCTATCAATTTCAATATGTTCAGATCTATC
This sequence comes from Acanthosepion pharaonis, assembly GCA_903632075.3. Classification (NCBI taxonomy): domain Eukaryota; kingdom Metazoa; phylum Mollusca; class Cephalopoda; order Sepiida; family Sepiidae; genus Acanthosepion; species Acanthosepion pharaonis. Next base: position 551,684 of record CAHIKZ030000350.1, read on the forward strand.
TATCTATCTATCTTGCTTTGTTTAAATCAGTTTTCCATCTATTTAAATGAGTTCAGATCTATCTCTCTATGTATCTATCTATCTATCTATCGATCTATCTATCTATCTATCTATCTATCTATCTATCTTCTATCGATTTTTACTTTCTTCAAATCTGTTTTCTATCAATTTCAATGAGTTCATATCTATTTATCAATTTATATCTATCTATCTATCTTGCTTTCTTTAAATCAGTTTTCCATCTATTTAAATGAGTTCAGATCTATCTATCTGGTTTCTAACAATTTTATTAAGTTCAGATCTATCTATCAATTTATATCTATCTATCTATCTATCTATCTATCTATCTATCTATCTATCTATCTATCTATCACATTTCTTTTCTTTATCTTCGTTCACTTACTCTATTTAATTTATTGTTTTAAAAATAAGTTTTACTTTAATCATTTTCTTTTTTCTGTACTTATTTCAATTTCTTTATGCATTCGATCTTTTCTGGCTCTATAACTTTACCCTTTTCGCTTTTGATATTCTTTCATTTCTTTTTTCTGTCTTTTTTTCCTTCATTTTTTGTCGTTCTTTTTTGTCATTTATTACGTTTTGTTTTCTTCTTTTATTTCGTTTCTGTAAGCTTTTTTCGTTTTCATTTTTTGTTTCCACTTTATGTTTTTCGCCAAATTTATTTCCTTTTCTTTACCTTTCTTCCTTTCTTTCTTTACCTTTCTTCCTTTCTTCATTTCTTTCTTTACCTTTCTTCCTTTCTTTCTTTACCTTTCTTCCTTTCTTCCTTTCTTTCTTTACCTTTCTTCCTTTCTTCCTTTCTTTCTTTACCTTTCTTCCTTTCTTTCTTTACCTTTCTTCCTTTCTTCCTTTCTTTCTTTACCTTTCTTCCTTTCTTTCTTTACCTTTCTTCCTTTCTTTCTTTCTTTCTTTCTTTCTTTCTTTCTTTACCTTTCTTCTTTTCTCATTTTTCGGTATATCCCATTTTATTACATTTTCACATTTTTATTTCTTTTTTTGCCATTCTTTCTTTCACTTTTTTTCTGTTTTACGTTCATCTACCTGTTCTATTATTCTTTTCTATTTTTTCATTTTCTTTTGATTTATTCTTTCTTTCTATATTTATTTATTCTTCTTTCATTCTTTCTCTTTTCGCTTCCTTTTTCCATCCAGTCCCTCTTTTTCGTTTTATATTTTGTCTTTTCATTCGAGTTTTGATATCCAGTTAAGCAATGTATTTCGCCTGATTTCCTTTACTCTTTCTTTTTTTCTTTCCTGTTTCCATTATTTTCTTTCACTTTCTAGCTCCAAATATGCAAAACATCACCTAAATTATTGATTCATTTACTAGTCTTTCGCCTGTGAATATATATACGCTCCAAAAATACAAAGTCGAACAGAAAAAGAGGGGTTAAGAAATGTTGTGTCAGATTTCCACAGGAAGTGAGCCGACCAGTTTAGTAATTATCATTGGAATCGTGGCTTGTAACAGCGCTTTGAAACGATTGGCAAAAAGTGAAAATATGCTACTAACTTATCTACTAGAAATTTGCTTTTTCTTCTTTAAATATTTTATTTAGTGACTTTATGTTTACTTTCATATTATTATGTTTTAATTAGATTTTGTAAGCCAAATTATTCTATGAGACTTTCATTTTCGGTTTTTCATTGTTATCTTCCTATCTTCCTTCTCACACATCCTATCAATTTAATCTTTAGCATTATACATAGAAATAAAAGTATACAATATTTACGCTCAATTATGCAAAAAAAAAAAAAATCGGTTCTATTCCCCGTATACATTGTTATTATAATTCCAGGATATTTAGCTAATTTTCACAGCATTAGAATTTTTGTCCAATTCAAATTATATTTTTCCATATGCAATCATATTAAATAGAGAACAACTCATAGATATGGCTTATATATGCGTTGATTTTAAACATGCTTATATATGTGTGAATTCCAATACACACATTCACATTGTTACATTTCACACACACACACACACACACACACACACACACACACACACACACACACACACACACACACACATATATATATATATATGACATATATATATATATATATATATATATATATATATATATATATATAAATCTGGTGTCAAATCTATTTATTCAGTAATTTAATGTGTCTTCGTACGTCGATGGTTTCTATGCATCTATCGTCACACATTTATTGTTTACACAATCTTTTTTCCTCTTGTTAACAATGAGAGATTCAAGAATTACATTTACATGAAGAATAAAATGACATTCATAATGGAGTATTGGTTTTCATTACTACATTAATAGACAAACTTATTGTTATGCAAGAGATATGTGGTTGCCAAACATTAATTCTTTTTCTTTTTATTCCTTTTAGATTTTTCTTAATCCATTTTTAGTTTTATGCATAAACCAGGATAATTTCACACATGCCACAATAAAGTTAATTCTGTAGAATAAATTTCTAGATTTCAATGTGAAAGCTGAATAGTGTAAGTTTAAAATGACTTTGATAATTACTTTATTTTATGGGTACATAGGAAAATAGAGCAAATGTAAATCGTTGCACAGTGAATGAGTTAGGTACTGAGAAGTCGTTTAGCACCCCTTATATATATATATATATATATATATATATATATATATATATATATATGACTGTGTGTGTGTATATATGTATATATATATAGATGGAGAGAAATAGAGAGAGGTATTCTCTGCATATATATATATATATATATATATATATATATATATATATATATAGATAGATAGATAGATAGATAGATAGATAGATAGATAGATAGATTGGACCAGAAGTAGATTCGACATTGTAATTAACACCCAGTGATAACTGTCTATTTCATACATAAACGCAGTCGACAGTCCACGTGATTTCTGCTTTGGCTGGATTATTTGTATATGATGGTCAGTGGTGCATTATCGGAGCCATATTGTATTGTTCTAACGATTATTTGTGTGAGCGGTAACCGAAATGTTTCACATTATTCTAAGTGCTAGTGAGTGGAAGTAATTGTGGAGCCGGATGCATTATAGTCGAGCTTTTTACCTTTTTTATTGGTTACCTAGTATTGATTCTTAAATTATTTGTTCTTGGTTGTTACTGCTACGTTTACATGCATCCGTAGTTTGTTAATGTGTTTATTTTATTTACTTATTTAATGGGTAGAATACAAATAGGACTAGAGCTATTGGTCCGTCCTCTGTACACCTTCCGTTTACAAATGATTTTTCATCTAATTTTTGTTAAATGTTATTTATTAAAAATACACCTTTAAGTGCCGAATCTAGGTGCGTCCTCAGTGTTGTTGCTTCTATGTCACTAGAGGTTTCGGGTTTAAATAAACAACTGACTTGTTCCATGGGCACCCCGACCGAATATGATCAGTATTCGGCCCGCATAAAATTTGCTACTCGATTTAGGACGTGCTTTATCTAAGTTCCCACAGAAAACGGCAACTAATCAAGACTTCACTTGGGCTATTCGATGTTATAGATCAGGTATGCTTGGTGGTACTGATCTTTCTACATACGGTCAAGTGTTTTTGGAAGTAGAGAAGAAAACAAACCAATATATATATATATATATATATATATATATATATATATATATATATAATAAAATAAAGACGATTTATTATATTGGCTCGTCTTACGGCTTACTTTTTTTTCTCTTTCTACCCTTTTAATTTCTGTATTATGTCTTATTTTTTTGATATTTCTTTTTATAACTTTATTTTTTATTCTTATTTTTTCTTAACTAGACTTAGCAAAAAGTTTGCAATAAAGTGATTAAAATGATTTACACTATTTACAAAAGTCTCCTAAAATACGGTATGGGTAATTTGGGATATTGATTGAAGATCTAAAATTCCGTTTAAAAACTAAAAGAAATAATATTTAATTAAAATTGCTCAAAAATAAAATAATCAAGATATTTACATGTTAAATAATAGTTTTAAAAAATCAAAACACAATAACGTGTATATTTTAGTTAAAATATGTTACTCCCCAAAAATTATCCTTGACGGAAAAAATTTGTTTTAAAAACTAAGATAAATAACATAACTAAAATTGCTTCAGATAAATTAAGATATTTATTTACATATTGAATAATACTTAAAAGAAAAAATAGCGTGTAAATTTAGTTAAAATAAGTTACTCCTAAAAAAATTATCCTTAAAGGAAACTGATTGAAAAACATTTGTAAATACGAAAAAAAAAATCAGAAACGAAAAATGGGTAATTACAAAAAAAATAAAATAAAAAAAAGAAAAGGAAAGATTACTTGTAAGAATATTTTTGTAATGAAATCAATCTACTCAAAAGACCAGTAAAACGCAAAAATGAAGTCGTTGAATATGCGACTCGAATAAATTGATTCTCTGAAGCCACTCCTCATCTATATATAATTTTAACATGCATATATACAAATCTACATACACTTTTAAGTTTTAACATTATTTAGTTGTGATATTTACGACGTATGTTCATCTACACTGGGAACGTATTGTTAGTATTTCGGGGCCATTCATTAGCCCTATTTATCTACAAGCACCTGGTGGTCTTTTCGACGGACTCCAGGATCATTTGAATCGCCCACCAACTTTTTTCTCTAGTTATCCCTTAGCTAGTAAGGGCTCGTATCATTGACAGTCCAGCAAACCCCCTACAACTGATCTCGACCGGGAAACAATGACTACGCCATCCTTTAGTTCTGCAATCGTCTAAGGGTTCTTGATATTTACTATACTTTATCTCAAATGCCTCTTACATATGCTCCTCCCATGGGACAGTTAACTCCAACAGAATAATCTATTTCGTGGCGTCCAAATAAACGATTATGTCTAGACGGAGTTTGGAGAACGATATATGTGTAGGAAATTTCAATTGTTTCTTGTGATCGACTCGCATCTGCCAATCTGACGCGCCTGTGAATGGGATCCTGCAGTCTTTTTACTGGGCTTTGAAACTGCTTTAAGGAAGCAGATAGCTCTTTTTTTCTGGGATGAATTTATTGCTTTGCAAACCTTTAGCAATAAAGGGCGATGTCGCTTCTAAAACCTTGTCATGACGCCAGCGATAGCGCCCGTCTGTCAGAGCTGTTCTGCATCCGCTCAATATATGTAGCTGTGATCCCCTCCCCGAACACAAGTGGCACTTTGGTGAATCTATTTTCCCCCATAAGTGTAGGTTGGTCGCTCTTGGTAATACGTCGTACACTATCTGAGCCAGGAATTTCAATTGGCTTAAGTCGGTATTCCAAAGATCTGACCACGACACCTTTCGCTGAACTACACCGTCCCACTTGGTCCACGCACACTGCTGGCTATAACCTGCCATTTTTGTCATTCGCTTTTCTTGCATCCCCGCTCTTACTTCGTCCTGTATCAGAAGTTGACGCTCCTTCAGGGTATTTTTCTCCGAACCTGTAGGAAGGAATCAGTCCCAGGTCTACTCTTTCCTGCGCGACTGAACCCATTATTGCTTTTATTCTCAAGTTCCCTTCTGCGTTAGCCAGTTCCTTAGTTGCACTCCATCTTCTGCCCGTCTTGACCTCAATTCCCCCGCCTGATGAATTGGGATCTCTGGAGTTTCTATACTGGTAGGTTTCCCTTGTCTGTGAAACCATGAATTCCTCGACCAGACCTCTGAATGGCAGCTGGATGGTATTGGATGATCACTACACTGCTTAAGCTCCGAGGTAATCCTAACAATCTTTGGAGGAAACTGCTAGCTCTCCTCTCCAACGTCTTCAAAGTCGAGATGGGAACGCCATATGTCTGGAGTGGCCATAATGCTCGTGGAAGCACACAGTGAAGGTATAGTCAGGCTTTGAAACGTCCTGGCAATCCGGATTTATCTATTTTCGCCAGCCACGAGTGAAGATCAGTGCGTATAGCTTCGATAGCTGGTGTGTACTTCAGAGAATTGCAACAAGACTTCCTTAGACGTTTAACTGACTTATCATCCAACGTCGGGATGGCTCTCACTTCTATTGTGAAATAGTATTTTACCAACCGGCCCTTTTTTTATTACCACTGATCTACATTTGTTTGGCTTGAAATTCATTCTTGCCCACTCAATCAGTCTCTCTAGATCGCGTAACAGCCATCTACAGCCTGTAACAGAATGCTTGGTATCTGTAAGATCGTCCATGTAAACCCGGGTGGTTGCCTAACTCCGGTATTGGAAACGTGGCCACAGCATTCCACCTCAGCGGACTTCACGAGTATATTCATCGCGAGATCAAAAAGCATGGCTGACAATATAAAACCTGTAATAATTCCTCTCCCGTGTCTATGCCAGTCTGAAGATACCAAACCGGATGTAACTCTTAGATGGAATTGTCTATAGTAATCTAGGATAAGCTCGTGGATGCTACTTGGGACGTAGTGTCTAACTAAAGCTTCTTCCAGGAGTTTATGCGGTATGGACCCATAAGCATTGGTCAAATCCAACCACGCAACAGCCAAGTCCCCTTTATTCGTCCTTGAATCCCGTATTAATTGCGACAAAACTCCTATATGCTCAACACAGCCAGGCATACCAGGGATTCCACCATATTGTACCGTTGTATTTATAAAGCTATTTTTTAGCAGAAAAGCTGATAGACGTCGGGAGATCATACTAAAAATATTTTCCTTTCTGTACTCAGTAACGAGATACATCGAAACTGCTCGATATTTCATGAGATCTCTTCTTTTAGTACTTTCTGCGTACCGCCATTGTTCTGCAACTTTATCTCGCTGCAAAATTACCTTAATGATGTTCCATAATTTCATGAGAAGACCTGGGCAACGTTTGTACACAGACGAAGGCACGCCACTCGGACCTGGCGACGAAGCTGATCTAGCCGCCATTCATATCTGTTTGACTTCACTCAAACTTGGCATCCACGTGTCGAACTCAACTTCTCTGGGCTTTGCTTTAATGAGGCAATCATTAAATCCTAATTCGTTGTCCCTTCTTGGGTCTCTAAAAGAGCTCTTCAAAAAGAAATCCACCCTGTCTTTTGGGCATAATAATCTGCCGGTCCTCTTATCTCTCAGAAGTCTTCTAGCGAAATCAAACGGGTCGGAGATACACGAAGCTTTCTTCCTGGCCCGCTCTTTCCTACGGCGACGATGTCCTTCTGCTCTTCGCATGTTTTTCAGTTTCTGTCTTAAAATATCTCTCATTTCCGAAAGGTCTGGTCGCTCCTCTTCACGTGTGGCCTTAAATTGTTTCTAGAGGGATCTTAATTTCTGCCTCACTTCTCTTATCCTTCCCTCACGCCTATCTGTCTTTTCTTAGGTTGAAAGTACCATCTTCAGTGTTACCTTTTACATTTGTATGTACGTACGCTCTGTCTCTGATATTGAGCACACAAATATAGTACACCTTAAAACTATATTTCTTATATATATATATATATATATATATATATATATATATATATATATATGTGTGTGTGTGTGTGTGTGTGTGTGTGTGTGTGGTGTGTGTATATATATATGTGGGGTGCATGTGTGTGTATGATAAATTATAGTTTTAATGCATGCTATATTATGAGATAAAGTGCTCACACTCAGGGGTAAAACGTACGCAAAATGAACTTTGCACTCAACGACCAAAGCAACAGTTTGTTCAGGCTAAACACAATCGTCAGGCCATGTGTCTGACTACTGCGTTTAGCATGAAATAGATTGTCGTCTCAGGATGTTAATATATATATATATATATATATATATATATATATGTATGTGTGTGTGTATATATATATATATATATATATATATATATATATATATATATATATATATATATATATATTCAGGTATAGTCAAAGGAGTCCTATTAACACAATACATAATTTAAAATATTACATATTGAATGTTAAAACTGAAAGAAAGAGCGCTCAATGTTTATTTTCATTAAACAGAGCATTTCTCATACAGTTGGAAATAATATGCTATTAGTTTATAACCATTTTACTGAGAAATTTTTTAATTTAACATTCGCAGGATTTTTTAAACTGTTTATGGTGTGAGCTTGTAGGAGACTCCTTCTACTAAGAATTTGTAACCTCCAACAGTAAGAAAAAAGAAATATATATATATATGTGTGTCTGTGTTTATATATATATATATATATATATATATATATATATATATATATATATATAGAGAGAGAGAGAGAGAGAGAGAGAGAGATTGAAGTAACAGAGTGTGGCTAGAAAGCCCTCCTAAGACGCAGACTTTCATGAACAAAATCCAACTTAACAATTACTAAATAGAAATAACTCAAACTTCCACAACACTTCATAACTAATAACATTTATCAGTAGAAAATAGCAATAATATTTTTTTCAAAAACAATATTAAAGTGTAAATAGAAAAATCTCATTTGTATTCTAAATGCAAATAACAAAATTAAATTTGATTACGATACCTACAACCATAACTGGACTCAAAAGTCTAAATTATTAATGATCCATAAAGTAGATTATAATTACTGTTAAAGCAAATACGAGATTTGCCTGCTAATTGCTAATGGCATTTGACTCTGTCACATGAACAACAAATTAGAGTATAAAAAATAAAGAACTAAATAAATAAGTAAATAATATAGAATAAAAGAATAATTAAATAAATCTTAAATAAAAGACACTAAATATCAAAATATGGAAGAGCGAAATTCCTGCAAATGAAACGAATACGCTTACTTCCTTTCGCGACAAGAAACCGGCGGTCTACATACAGAGAGCCTACACATTTATGTCCAAATTGTTATATATGCAGTCAATTATTTTGCGGGTTTTTAGCAATTTGACCCCATAAATCTAAATGAATTTATATATATTCTTTTCCTGTAGAAGCTTCCAAAAAACCTGTTTTACCTGGGTGTTTACTGATTAATAGTTAATAAGATATCACTGAAAACTTCTAGATCGCCTTTCCTTTCCGAGTGGCTAGCAAATCCCTACAAACACCTGATTAATCTATAGAGTCCACATGTGGTTTATTCTGCACGAATATCTGGACTAATCATTGGAAGTTACTATCAGTGCCCGGTTGGGAAACATCCCTGGCGGTTGAAACAACAGCAAACATATTACCAATGTATCTTTGGAACATATCAATGTTAGAACTTTTCTCGACATTGACACCACTAACGGACCTGAACGAGGCAACGCTCTAGTCTCAAAAGAACTGGCTTGACTCAATGTGGACATCGCAGCCCTGAGTGAAAGTCGACTTTCAGGCAAAGAAAACTAGTATAAACTGGCTCAACTTATACCTTCGTTTGGAAAAACAAAGATGAAGAGGAGAGAAAAATCCAAGAATTCTGTTTTGCTATTAAAATCTGCGTCATACGAGACCATCACGTAACACCAATGGCCATCAATGAACGGTTTATGGGTCCTCGTCTACGACTTCCAAAATAGAATAACATCACTCTCATATCCGCTTTTGATCCAAATCTTGACGCTGATAAAGAAGCAAGAATTAGATTTACCAATAACTAAGTAACAACATTGTTAACATACCACCGAAGTACAAACTCTTATTACGAGAGGATTTAAATGCAACGATAAGAAAGACTCATCGTCTATGAGTAAATGTCATTTGTAAAGAAGGCCTCGGCAACTGCAATTTCAATAGATGTCTGTTATTAGGTCTATGCATGGATCACAATTTATTCATCATGAGTACACTAATCGCTTCAAGACCACATGAATGAATCCCCGATCTAAACACTGGCATCTGATAGCCTATGCCATTATACGGTTACAAGACAAAAGAGAAGTCATTGTCACCAAAATGGGCCTTGATGCCAATGACTGCCAGAGAAATCATTGGCTTGTTACCCCACGGATAAAAAACACCGTTCGTAAAAAAAAGAAAAAAAATGCGACATCAACAACCATCTTGTAGAAAATATGGCACCTCAAAACTCCAGAACCTTGACACTTCAAACATTGTTGAAGGCAGGAAATTAGTTCTAATCCAGTCACCGACCAGCCTGTCGATGAATAATGGAGAACTATATGTAATTGCAAAGCAAATTATTAACTATTTGAAAATAATTATTTTGACACTTCATAATATGTTTATAAGCAATAACATAGAGTATATCACAGTGTTCTTATACATCTTAGATGATATATATGAATGTAATGATGATTCAGAATCGGTTTTTTCTTGTTCTGTTTGATTATTCTAAAGTCTTTGACTATGCTAACCATCACCTTATACACGCTAAGCTTATGGCTGCAGGTTTCTGTGATGACTCACTTGCGTGGATTCCCTTGTAATTTAGTGATTGATACCAAAAATTTATAATGAGTAAGGGTTGGGGGGAATCTTGTTGGAATGAAATGTTAAATTGTGTGCTTTGGGGTTGCTTTTTAGAAGGTTGGTTTCTGATCTTGGTACTGTTGTAGAGAGAGGTAGATATTCCATCTATGCTGATGATACTCATTTGTATTATTCATGCAAATAGGAATAAATAAAGGAAACCATTTCAAAAATAAACGGTGATCTTCGCTTATTCAAAATAGGATTGTTTAAATTTAAACCCTGAAAAAAGTTGATTTCTTTAATTGGAACGCGTTGTAATCTTGGATGAAAGATGATCAGCTGGATGCAATTATTATCGATAAAACAGTGAGTGAAAGTGTGTTTGAAGATATTGCCTTCGATGAGAATTGACCTGGATCAGGCAGGTAAACTTGACCACTGCTAAGGCATATGTTAAGTTACAAATGAATTACGGTTCAAATACTTTTTAAGTGAACCATTTAAGCAAAAATTGCGACGTACATTCCCTCTCCATTTAATTATGGTGATGTTCACATGCAAAATGTAAGTGAACAGTTGCAAAATATAATTACAGAATATATGTATTCTTTTCGCATTCAATTTGCCAAAATATGATCGTTTATGTGCCATATTAAAGAAAAATAAAATTTCAAATATGAAGAACAGACGACTGCTACATAGCCTCATTTTAATGCTCACTATAAAAACATAATAAAGCGGCTAGGTATCTGTTGAAATCTATAAAAACTCATAGTTAATTACATGGATATTTCACTAGAAATAGATGCCGTATAGATCCCACATTTAAGACTAAACTAAGGTGTGTCGTGTATAGATATGGAAGAAATTGAAAGAAATTTTAAAAGCTATGAATATTAAAACTATTACTTCGCATTGATTTAAAAAGTATTATAGGAAATATTTATTGGATCCACAGTAAATTTGTTTTGTCCTTAAAATATTATTAGATTATTCTCTTATTTGGTCAATGTTGGTTCCTCATTTTCTTCTTCTAACATCCAGTGTATGTATATATATTGCAATTTTTTTAGGGGGATTGGCGCAAGTACCACTGTTTTATTATTGATTTGCTGTGTTTTACTGTTTTATGTTTCTTCTTTCTTTACTTCCTCTTATTGTCATGAAAAAGTGGTGAGTTGGGCGGAAGTGTGCCTTATAGGTAAATCTCCGCTTCTGTTTAAAGTCTCTGTATTTTTTAAAGTCTGATATTAAATAAAGGCGGTTGATTATTATTAACATAGTCACGCAAACAGCAAATGCTGTCATCATTTTCGCCACGACTTGACTTGTATCGGTTTTCATCCTGGTCAGGTTGAACCGGCTTCCTCCAGAGCAAGTGAAGCATCACGGACCATCGCTGCCCACGCTCGCAGATCCTGAGCCAGGTCAGACGAAATGGCGAGCCAATCGCGATTCCATCGTCGATGACCAACTACTTGTGGACCCGATAGTACTGCTAGGTCATCCTTGATTGTGCTAACCCACGTCCTCAGCTACCCACCGACACGTTTTCGCCAGCTAGGAAGGTAGAAGTACATCGCGGATGAGCTCTCCCTCGGGGCGTCGAGCTGCGTGCCCGAACCATCGGAGACGACGCTGGAGCAAGACGGGTGGAAGAGAACGGAGACTCAGGCGACGACGTAGAGTGGCTGTAGGCATATGATCATTTTGGCGGCATCGTAGAATGTCTTGGTCTGATCGAACTGTGACGATGTGCAAGCTGCGCTCAACCGTGTGCAAGCTGCAGCCCGGGATGTGGGTATGACTATCAATGCCTCGAAGACCAAATTTATGCCGTCCCTGGTTGATCCAATCAACTGGCAGCCACTAACGCTGGACGGGGTCAATCTGGAAGACGTGTAGTCTTTCGTCTATATCGGTTCAACCATTATACCATCCGGGCAGGCTGCAGCTGTGGTTCAACGCCCTATAGGAGCTGCAAGGTCCGCATTAGTGCGTCTCATGCGGTCACTATGGGGGCGACGAGAGATTTCACCGGCTACGAAGGGGCGCATCTATCAGGCTATTGTTCGGACTATCCTTCTTTATGGCTGCGAAACGTGGCCACTTAGAGCGGTTGACCTACGAAGGCTTGAAGTGTTCGACAACGATTGACTTCGCTGCATTCTACGATGCATTTTCGCCAATACCAAGAATCAATCAAATTATTTTTGATAAAAACAAAACTGAAATCCACAACCTGATTGAGTCATAAAAGAATACTTGTCTGACCCAGGAACAATTCTCGGAAGGAAGAAATTCCAGAAGCTAAAACAGGATTGTCAAACCAAACTAAGAGAACATATAGTGGCAACCAAAATCACGCCATTTTCAGGGCTGTGTAGATGAATTTGATCGCAGAAATGTCTATGCTAGAACGAAACAAATATTTCAATCAGTATGGATAATAACCGGATCCCTTCCAGCAGCTGAGAATACAAACAACCTGGTCGGTCCACAAGACATATTCCTAGGCTGGAAGGAACATTTCCCCCACCTCCTAAATAAGAAGATAACCACAGATGAGGAGTTCCTGGGAAACGTTCCAAATCCCCCTCCTCAGCTGTGGCTGAATATGCCGCCCGCATTTCAAGAATTCAAGCAAGCTATGATGCAAATTAAATCAGGAAAATCCCAAAACACTTTCAAATTGATCGAACATGGAGGCTTACCTCTGGAAAACCACATTCCCACCCAGATTTCTGTAGATGTGGGAATCCCAACAAGTTCCGAAAATGAAAGATGCAGCAATCAAAACGATCTTCAAAAAGGTGATAGAAAAGCATGTGTTAACTTTGGCAAGTTATCTACGTGTGATGAATCTAATTTGGTTTGCGATTTACAATTTATATTGTGATGTACGTGCTATGAACCTACTTCAACCAATTATTCAGAGACAATCGATGCATATAAATAAACATTAAATGTTTAATATTTTCTTTGTGCAATATATAGGTTATGCTATGTTTAATCATATTTTTCTATGTTATGTAAATGTTATAATGTTTTACAATATAGATATTCCAAATTAAAATTTGTACGGTGTACACATTTTAGCCGATGTACATACAGTTTATAATAAAAGAAAAATAGTTTAATTACATTTTCCTTGTGATATATATATACACACACACACACACACACACAAACACACACACACACACACACACACACACACATATATATATATATATATATATATATATATATATATATATGTATATAATATTACACTCTATCACTGGAGAAGTCTTTGCCAGGATCCTTCTAAATCGGCCCCAGATCCTCGTCGAAAAGAACCTTCAAAAATCTGAATGTAGATACTGTGTCTCTCGTGGTACAGTCGACATGATTTTCTGTGCAAGGCTACTTCAAGAGAAAATCAGGAAACAACCAAGCCTTCTTTTACTGGTTTTCCATGACTTAATAAAGTTTCTAAGAGCTTCTATGTGGAAAGTATATATATATATATATATATATATATATATATATATATATATGGTCAGTTAAACGAACACAAAAAAGTGAATAAAATGCATAAACGCAATACATTTTATTCAGCCTTATTGATACTTGTATAAAAGAGTGATTGTTGCCGAAATACACACACACACACACACACACACATATATATATATATATATATATATATATATATATATATATATATATATATATACTGTGCGTTTTGCCATAAAGCAAAGAGGTGAGCAAATATATATGTATTAGAAAGAAGCTTTGTTTCCTGGCCCAGTGACAAAAGTGTAATTACTATTACACATATATCGGCACCCACACCAACCCATCGTACAAAACAACTCACTCCAATCATCCCCAACCTTTGCGAGAAATATTCGCTTATATACGTACACATTTGAACTCATTTCAATGTTTTCCCGCTAAGATGAATTTTTGAAATTTCCCATGATAAATAAAATGTTACGCTCTCTTCGTACATTCGATTTTCTACGAGAATAATCTGATTTCAACGTGTCACACATCAAATAATTTAAACAAGATATATTCAACAACATAATTTGCTATCTGCTTGAAAAAAAAGAGAAAAAAATCATTTATCCATACTATGTAATTACTCCTGTAAATTACATTTTTTAGACAAATATATATATATATTTTTTTTTCCAAATACATAAACTTAGACCTTTTAAATGAGTTATAAATTCCGGGAACTCGATTCATGAGTCTGTTTTGATTTTCGTTTCTTGCGTATCGAATTAAGTTGCTAGACAATTTGATTCAACACAATGTACACTGTCTTTATTATTTATTTATATAAAAGAGAAAAAATTGTTTCTTAATGAAAATAGGATTCGAGTCATTCTTTTAAATGCAGTACCCTTGTAGAAGTTTCACGATGATGGCTCTCTAAACCTTATTGTATTTTTTGTTTTAATTAATATACGATTTCTTCAGCCATTCTCACAAATTTTTAAAGTTTCCTTTCCTTCGATACCATTAAATGTGACGTGAGATGGTTAGATTCTCTATGCCGTCTTTCCTCATAAATTGTCCCAGAAAGCTTTACTCTCACTTCTTCGTTGTATGCATAATTGTCTTAAAAAAAAAACTTCCTCGTTTAAGCGTTCAGTCCATGGTAGTCTTTGAAGACAATGTCTGTCTCTTCTTCATCTCTAAATGAAGTGTCTAGCATTAATTACCATTTCTTTGTTTCTCAGGGAACTTTCCTCTTTCTAATTATTTTCGCAATTCTGATGTGTGTTCGGATTTCTATCTCATATTTTCCGCCGTTTGTAAAAGCACACGACCCCGATACGTGTTAAATTCCTGAACCTGCTTGATTCTGAATTTTCACTTTCGTAACATACATTTTAATTATACTTCCTGATGGTAACCATAGCTATATTCATGTCTTAATAGTTATTACTTACATCATTGTTGAAGACTTGTTGCATGGACCGACAACACACTTCGCACAAGCAAACCGATCCAGACTGAATGGAATCAGCAGTATAGAAGGTAATTTTGGCCCCAACTGTACATAGGCCACACATGCCTTACCCATTCACACTTGCTGAAAATTCATAACGCCGCCCTCACTTAGCACCTGTATGATATAAATACTACAAAGCAACCAATATAAGGAAATTATTTCAAAATACTGAACCGTTAAAATAATACCCTTAAAGAAATAGATGTATTTCAAAATACATAGCACCTACAATAGATTATCTACAAATTATAGCGATTTTCCAAACGTAGATTATATGCGGCACAAGGAAGACATTATAAAGCATCCAGAGAAGATCGAACTCATTACTTAGTTCGTAATCGTTCTAGTAAGAAAAGCTTGTTAACCATTACACCACGTCGAAGTACCAAAGGATTAGGTGCATGTCAAAACATTTTTTTAAGCGTTTCACTCCAAGCAAAGCGGGAAGCCAATGGGGCGCAAGGGGTTACAGAAAATTTGGAGTAAGATCAGATAGGAGTGATAGAAAAAAGGATGAGGAGAAGGGTAATGGATAGATCAAGGCAACTGGAGATGTCGATTGACATTACATTTGAATAGCTGGAGATTATAGCTCTCAGGGAAACTGGAATAGGGAAGGGAGTTCCACAGGCGAGAGGTGCGAGACATGAAGCTATTGGAGTAGAAGAGACGGCTATATTTAGGAGTTTCGACAGTGAAAGTGTGAGAGCGGGATGCCAGCCTCGTAGGGCGCTTGAACTCATGAAGTCTGGGAACCAGCGAATGCAGCTCCTCGGGGCAATTACCATGAAAGTATTTGTAAAAAAGACAGAGAGAAGCGACGGCACGTCTGTGAGAGAGCGACTGTTGACGAGATGCCAGATAAGGGCCAATTATATTGCATATCCGCCTCTGGAGCCTATCAAGAACACCGAGGCAAACAGAAGGGGCTCCAGACCATATATGGCAGCAATACTCCATGCAAGGGCGAATTGTTGATTTGTAGATCTGGAGGATTGATTCCGGGGAGAAAAATTCCTGGCGCGGCACAGGGAGCCAACTTTCCTTGCGGTGGACGAAGCAATTGACTCAATGTATTTGTTCCATCTCAGGTCATCAGTCAACGTGAGACCGAGCAGCCGCAGAGAGGTGCTCTCGAGAAGTTGAGCGTCAGACATTCTAATGGAGGGCAGGGAAGGATCTCCGTGGGGATTAATAGAGAGCAGTTTTGTTTTTGAAGCATTAAAGTTGACCAGCCAATTCCTGCCCCAGTTCACAACCGATTGGAGGTCCTTTTCGAGACGCATGAGCATCTACAATAGATCGTCTACAACCTATGTATCTATAAAACATTTGCTGTCATTAAAGTATGACATTACGTGTAAAATCTCTAGTTGAAGGTATATGCATACGTTGAAAATATATTTAGTTGAAACCTTAAAATTTTGTTCAACGTATTTAATTTCGGCATTAAATAACCCATAGAGGATGATATGCAACTAAACAAATTCAGCCAAGCAAACGTAAGATTTTTCTTAGTTTACTTTCTAAGACTGCTATCAAGGAAATGCCAAAAGAAATTTCCCAAAAAAACAAACGATTTTTATTAGATGAAATCTTCGACATATTCAGCTTTTGGTTATGTTAAGAAATGCACTGATTTTTTTTTTTACGTATTAATCTCTTTATCATTTATATTTTCTTTAAAACGTCTTAAATGATCACATGATCTGTCCATTTAACTATGGGCATTCTACCATATCCTTGCCACTGCAATCTTCTTATATGAAGAATTACGGGACAGACATTGCTTTGGATATTGCATATGAGTTCCACACCTTTTTCAATGTTTAAATTTTCCTTGATATATCTTGATCAGCTTACTAGATTATATATTTAGACATTTGTCTCAATGATCATTTTTTGCACGTACGCACGTCGAAATTAAGCAACATTGAGCTTTGTCTGTACCTAGATGAGTGACCGCTTGAGAATATCAGATTGCTGTAAGCTTGGATGTGTGGTGGTGTAATAGATAATGTCTCGGCATTCCATTCCCCGTTGGGTTTGTTATATTCGCTTACGCACTAACACCCTAGGAAAAAGTAGGAATTAACCTCCAGATGTGGGTTGTCATGAATTGTATCGCTAAACAACTATTATCGAAAAATAACATCTTAAAATTAAAATAAATATATTTCTGGCTTTAAATAACCTGCAGTGGGTTGATAAACCGTAGAAAACAAATCAGTCAATAACGGTTTAAATATTATGGCATACTGGACTCTCTGTATAGGCGAAACTTCGAACTGAAAACTGTGTGTCGACTTTGAGAGGCACATACTTAAAATTTAGCTTAGGATCGCCAAGTACAGTTGTAGTATAAAAAAAATTGTCTAACGTGTCTCAGAATACGAACAGGCTCGGAAATGATCGGGTATATTGAAGAGGAGAAATCACATTTACTTGCCGTGAAACTTCAAACTGAAGAAACTATGATACTGTAAGCATGCTTTTGAAGAAAAGCGCGCATTGTCTTTCAATATTCACGGTTGAAATATCCAAATTAATTCATTCCTTTTTTATCCTCAGGCAGTATTAAGATACGCTAAGTAGCCATCTACACTGCAGTTTGCTGGCTTGATTTGCATATTTGCATTTACCGACATTAGAAGCTCGTCGTCCACAATAAAGGCAAAGAACACTGACGTGAATTTTGGCCACTGATACAACAGAGTCGTCTCATATTTATTTAGCCCTAGCCGGTTTAAAGCTAACAACTGTAAATGTTCACACTGAGTCCTGCTTGGTGAAAGGCGTATTTGCATATCTCCCTTAGGTAAATCTAGGCATTATACAACTCGCACAAAACCTAGGATATTGTTATGTAAATCTCAAGGCATTCCATTTCTCTCTCCTTGCAAGTTTCACACATCAAAATTATCCCTTTATTTAGCTTCGGGCTAGTTAAAGACAAATCTAATACATATTTACGCTCACCTCTGCTCGGTGATTAAATTAGTTGTAAGATTTCTCCCAAGCTGTTTGCAGGTTTATCCAAGTCAGATCAAAGTGTAGGATGTAAAATAGAGTATTTTAAAAATAGCATGCGTCATCGGTATGACGATAAACAAGATCCGGTATCGAGGCCTAGGATCGGGTGGTTTTTGGGGAGGGTGGAACTACCACTTAATCACCGTTGTACCCAGGTAAACCTTAGCCAGGGATGGGGGCAGCAGTCTGGGTCCCAGGTACGAGCAAACAGTTAACCACAAACTGGGGTCAAATATTTATAGGGTAAAATTACTGGCAATATATGTGAAAAAATATTACCAGCAATACATTTTAAAAAAAAAAAGTATTGCCAGCAATGCATTTTTGAAAAACAAAAAAATTACCAGCAATGAATATATATTCAATTCATACAAACCTATCTGATAAATCATGTCAACATTAAATGACCCGCGGCCGTAAAAAAGAAAAAATAAAAAAAAAGAGAAAAAAAAAATAAATAAAAATAAAAAAAAAAAATTAAGAAAAGTTTTCTCTTTTCTCTTTCAAATTAAGAAAAGAATCTCTTTTGTTAGAATTTTTATATAAACCAAATTAGAGAAACTATTGGACATTTACAACCGATCTCAAGAGCACCTCATATATAGAGCCACCGTTAAAGACGCAGGTATATTTTCCATGCTTCCTTTGCCGTACAAGTATGTAATTGACTCGACGCACTGCCCTCTGCCTTTACAAGAGCCAGATCAAGCTAAGAATTTTGTGCTGTTATCATATTTTGAGCGGGAGCTGCACAGTCCGCATTTTCCAATCTCTAGAGAATCCAAAAGCGTCTCCGCGTCCTTGTGGGTGACGAATTATTTTACACCCTAACTCACAGGCGAAATGTGGCAAACCTCTCGCTGCTCTATGACTACTTTCACGGGCAGTGCTCATACGAACTGCATCCCTCGGTTACGCCATGCCTAGCCTTCAGGGCAATGACCCACCATGCCATTTACATTGTATCAAATAACCCAGATTCCCTCCGTATCACATCGGTGAGAAGTAAGTTCCATTCGAACAACTTCCCGCGGACAACTGTTCTGTGAAACCTACACCCAAGTGAATGCTTCCCAGATCACTACAATTTTAAATTGTTCAAATTTTGGTTTAACCGTTACCTTCATCTCGAAACCGTATAAATTGCTTCTTAACATAAACCATATATATATATATATATATATATATATATATATATATATATATATATATAGTTAAGTTATAAAGAACTTGGTAAACCGAATTGGTAAATCCAAAGAGGATGAATGAGAGCTCAATGTGAAGAACAGGGCTAATATTTAATGAAAAATAGACCACTTTAAGGTACCATTACAATAATTTATTTCACCAAAATAGGATGTGGTCTGTTTTTATTTATATATATATATATATATATATATATATATATATATATATATAGTGTTGTTATAAGAACTTGGTAAACCGAATTGGTAAATCCAAACAGGATGAATGAGAGCTCAAATGAAGAACAGAGCTAATATTTAATGTAAAATAGACCACTTTTAAGGTACCATTACAATAATTTATTTCACCAAAATAGGATGTGGTCTGGTTTTATTAAAATATATATATATATATATATATATATATATATATATATATATATATAGTGTTGTTATAAAGAACTTGGTAAACCGAATTGGTAAATCAAAGAGGATGAATGAGAGCTCAATGTGAAGAACAGAGCTAATATTTAATGTAAAATAGACCACTTTAAGGTACCATTACAATAATTTATTTCACCAAAATAGGATGTGGTCTGTTTTTCATTAAATATATATATATATATATATATATATATATATATATATATATATATATATATATATATATATGTGTGTGTGTGTTGTGGTTGTGTGTGTGTATGTAGTTGCAAAGACCAACATTGTATATTAATTTAAGTGCCCTTTGGGAGGTTGTATCCCTGACAAGAAAGAACATATAAATGTTGGCTTTTCGACAACGATATTATCGAGGAAAATTACACTTCATATATCGTATTCTAGCTCGATCGCAAACATTTCTGTCCATATTCAAGTTTAGAGAAAAATTAATCGACAATAAAAGTATACTCCACCACAAAAAAAAAAAAAATCAAAAAAAAATCTGGAAGCCCTTTATATAACAAATTTTGCTGCCAACAATAAATGAATTTCATTCTGAATGTAGTAACACGTTTATAAAATGTTTAGAACAAGACAATTTTAAAATGTATTAATTTTATTTGTTAAAGAAATCCAATCCAATGATGTTCTGTCGTTGAATACAAAGAATAATATGGATTGACCATGTGAGCAATTAGGAAATACTATATGAAATAGGATCTACAAAGAATCTGAGAATCAGAATGAGAAAGAGACGAATGGAATTTCCGAGATGCATAATGAAGACAGCCTGCCTGGATAATTTAGCATTCATAGAAAATAAAGAAAAAAAAAGAAACAGGGAAAATAGCGAGGTTGTTTGACTGGGTTACAGAACAGGGACAAAGACAGGTGAAAATTGGCAAATTTACATAAAAAAACAAAACGCGTCAAATTTACTTTGAAAAACAAAATAAAGGAAGTTGTCAAGTGGCATAATCACCTATATGCTGATAGGATTTAACACTTTATATAAACAGTACTATATTCCAATCGATTATGATTATTGAGAATCCCGTTCCACTTTTAAATATTTCTTTATAGACTTATATCTTTAACTTGGCTATCTTTAACCCGTATTTTTGAAAAAAATCTTTTTTTTTTATGTCCATGTAGTGTAAAGGTTACCGAAACTGAATTTGTCGTCAGCGATCCCAGTTCAATTCCCAGACAAATCGTTTTCGTTTACTTCGTATAAAATGCACTTTGCAAAGTAATTAACACTCCATAAATAGCAGTGTCGATCGGTCCTCTTTCTTTGGGTTGCAGCAAGCCTAGGAGAATGAATAAAGTCTGTTCAAAACTGTTGCGAAGGCCCCTACTCTACTATTTTTCCAAAGAAATATATTAAAATTTATGTATAATAAATAAATGTAATCCATAGAGGAGGCACGGTGGAGTAATGGATAGCGGCTTTTATTGAGGAATCGGAGAGCCGAGTTCGAATTCCAATCGGATCCATTACATTCAATTGCGTGCTAATGTACTTGGGAAAGGTATGAATCCTCTTCTTCTCAATCCAGCGATGGGTAAATAGCAGGACATACCGGGTTCTATAGCCTTGGATCGCAAATGGTCTACCGCAGAAAGAAATTGCAACCTCCTGCGGGAAAAAATCTACCTTGTTTTTCATGTATCAAAAGATGCATGATTGCCTAAATGTGCATCAAGCATGGTACATAGCTGATTGACTGAGTTCCCTGTCAAATCCATTACATTCATTTACGTGCTAATACCTTTGGGAAAGGTATGAATCCTCTTCTTCTCCATGTGGGTAAATAGCAGGGCAGACCAGGTTCTATAGCCTTGGATCGCAAATGGTCTACAAATCTACCGCAGGAAGACATGTCAACCTACTGCGTCAGTCATGTATCGAAAGATACATGATCGCCTAAGCATGCCACATATATGACTGAATTCATGGAGAGCTATGAGCATCTAAAGGGTAAAGGAACATGGCATCTAAAAAAAATAAATATTTAATATTTTTACAAATTTTATTATTGCCACATGATAAATCTGTAATAAAATTGTCTAGGGATAATTATGCCGCATTAATTGTCCAATATGAAGGAGCTTTTGACTTTCATCGTTGCCGTTCAAGACTACACATCTACTTTTTTAGATTCTGACATTGACTGCATCCAACAACCTGCTACTGATTCATTCTCATTAAACATGGCTAAAAATTAATAACATACCAAAAGAAGGGAAAAAAATCTCCAGTCGAGTAAATCCGACAAATCACAAAACTTTATTTTCTTTGAATAACATTTATCTAATATTACTCAATCAGAAAAGCACATATTGAATTTTATGTCATGGTGCATAACTATGACATATTTTTAGGTTTTTCCATGGGTACTCTTGGCTTGACAGAAGTAAAACATCGATTACATCGAGAAATGGCGTGTTGGGAAGAAAAGAGAGTGAGTAGAAAATTAGTAAACAGATTTCGGGAGTACCTTCTAGGCATTACTTTGCGAAAGTTTTGTGACGTTTGGGAAATAATTCGATGAGGTCCAAACACAAGACGTTCTAACTTCACATGAAAAGGCTCTTGAGAACAAACCGGAGAAAGAAGTCTTTTTTGTTGCCACAAAAAGGTAAAAAAAATAAACGATAGAAAACAAGCCGTAGTGGAATAGTCTGCTAGACAGATTTCATTTGCCCTTGATGCGATCGGCTGTATTGTAAATAATGTTGGCGGATCAAGATGGCATCTCCCTATTGTGCACGTCTATCGTATTTTTTTTTATTTTGTCCAGAGTCAGTTTCCTTTTTAAATATCTTGAGACAGAAAAAGAAGGATTGCTGGAGACACTGTATTGATTCTCCCGGAAATATACAAAATCGATCTGGATAAAACGATGTCGGTGAATTTATTTGAAAGTTTTGTCCGAAGACAGAATTATATTTTGTTTTAACTTGCTCGGTGTCAGATGCCACATTTTCAAAATATCACTTACCTAACATCACACTTTCAAATTATCGTTGTTATGTTTACATCAAAAAACTGTAATAGAGTTATTATATATAACTTTGTATATGTCAATGTTTTAAGGTAAAATTCTAAGACAAAAAAATATTAGGTTGGTGCATAATTGTCAGGTGTTTTTGAACAATATTTATTATGAAAAAAGAAACATAACAATTCAACAATAACATTTTAAATAATTCTGGGACGACAGACATTTTTATAACCTAAAAATAAAATATTGTCTTTATTAAAAAAAAGTAAACAAAACAGCAGTTTTTATTACTGAATATCTCGCCTGGAAAAACGCCTGATAATTATGCACCATACCAATAGCAAAAGATGGGCTATATTTTCGTTCGGGAATATCCGTGCCCGATGATTTATTATAATCATTCAATCCCAAGTAAGACGACAAAGACATTCATACGAAAAATGCTTATTGTAAAAGAAGGAAACTGAGAAATGTTTTACTGAAAAGAAATAACAATAGATTATTAGAACACATGTAGACAGAAGATGAAGATTGACATTACATCTGAATCTCTTGTATATTGTAGTTGATAGGAAAGTGAGGAAACTGAATAGAATTTCACAGGAGATATGTGCAAGAGGTGAAAGTATTAGAATATAACTACAGTAGAATCCCTGACAACAGGACTAAGAAGACATTCCGGATATGAGGAATTGGTTACAAAGTCCGGATATATGGGATTATATTTAGATTAAAATAAAAGAACTGAAATTAGGTTTAACATTAATTTTCAATATTTTATATTAACCAGAATAAGATAATGGTTAGTGAAATATAACTGAATTTATTTTAAGGAAAAATAAATAAATTATGCAATTTCAATGAAAATTCATTAAATGAAGTATGCCAAGTATGCAAAACAAATAATGTAACGAGGATTTTTTTAATCGGTGTTTCATGATGAGTCTTTCTCTTCTAATGTCATTCTCAACTTTTTCCGCATTTCATTTTGCATTTGTTTTGAATTTTTTCAAACGAAAGACACGTTATTAGAATACTCCTATCTGAATGCTAGCTTTCTCACAATAAAGCTGACAAGCTTTTCAATAGCTTTTTCAGTTTCAGTCCAATCATGCCATCTCGTCGCTATCTTGATGCAGATGTGTCTCGTTGTCATCCTTTTCTCTTATTCCCATCATCTTTTGCACCAATACAAGACAGTACGGTGAAATAAGCATAAGCAGTTATCCAAAGCAAAAATTCCTGAAAAAAAAAGAATTTGAATTCAGTAGCATAACACTCAAATGGTTCAAATATACTCATCAAAATCATGTCCGGATATGGGGGATTCTGGATATGAGCGATTCTACTGTCTATTCAATTCACCGATGAGTGGTAAACTTATGAAATTGCAAGAGAAATACAGTTGAGAAAAAATTGTTTAGCTCGGCAGAGTGAACCAACTTTCCTAGCAGCAGACTTAGCAATTGACTCAATATAATAATTCCAATTCATATCTCGAGAAAGTATTAGACTGAGAAGGCGCAATGTGTTAATCTCTTGGAGGTTAGCATCGGCTATGCTAATAAAAGTGGAAAAGTTGTCACGAAGAAGATTAAACGAAGCAGTTCCGACATTTCCCATCAAAAGCATTAATTATTCATAAATGAACAATTTTATACGTTTTTCATTCCTTTAAATAATAAAACCGTAACATTCATTTACACTTTTAAATATGTCGCATTTGATTGTAAAGTCGCTGAAATGTTAAATATTTACGTATCGTTTACTGGAAGTTTTTTTATTTTTTTATTTTTATGTAAGCAGTAAATACTTCTCGCCAGTTGTTTTATAGAGTATGTTCATTGGCTAACGATTATGTGCTGTATTCTATACTGAGACATAAAAAGGATCTCATAATTGTTACATGATCCAAACCGTGTATAATCGTCTCTTAGACGAGTGAATATAATATTTTAAATGGTTATCGTTCATTCGGTTATAGTCTGTATATATTGTATCATATAATATAGGAATAGCCAAAAAGGACAATCAAGATCTAAAAAAAAAAAAACAAACTAAAGACATAGAAATGTATCATTAAAACAATGAAAAACTAAAAGGAAGTAATATGTAATCTTCTGTATGACAGTGGATCCTACATTATGTCCTCATAAATGAAGAAAAGACTTGAAGAGACAGGCGTTAATCAAGAGTGGAATTATATAGAGAGTACATGTGAACAATGGGTAAGTTTTAAGGTAAATTTATGTCACAATCACAAAGCGACAATGTTGGGGTTCTTTCAGTTAATGGTGAGAACAATGTGGAATGGCCATGTGCAAAATTATTAAGTTCTGGGTTAAATTTGAAATACAAGGAATCTGAGAGTCACAATCAGAAAGAGAAATTGTTGTGGTTCTGTCGTTGAATAAAGGGAATAAAATGGATTGACCATGTGAGCAATAAGGAAGTTCTAAGTAAAACAGGAACTACTAGGAAACCGAAACACACATTCAGGAAGATACTAGTGGAATCTTCGGATTGCATAATGCAGAGAGCATGCCTGGAGAATTTAGCACTCATTGAAAATACAGAAAGACAAATGAAGAAGTATAAATAGCGAGATTGTCTGTGTTGAGGAGGTTGAAGAACGGTGATAAAAGATGTTGGAAAGGGTAAAATTGACTTTCAAAAGCAAAATAAAGGAAGTTGTGGAGTGTCATGATCACCTACATTCGGATAGGATTTAACACTTCTTAAAAGCTGTACTGCATTCCAATCGATAATGATGAGGGGAAATCCATTGCACTTATAAATATCCTTTAATAAATATTAATTATAGACATTTATTTATAGGCATTTATTTATAGACATTTATTTAACTTTGCTGCATTTAAAACGTATTTTTTTCGCAAAATTATCTCTTTTTCATTAACTCATATAAGGTTAGATTTTACCGGTGCGTTCCCAACTTATATTAGTAAAAGAAAATAATCGATATTGTGCAGGTTTTCTATGTGATGTTACATGTGGCACAAGGCTGACTATATGGGGGAAAAGTTTGAGGATCGAATATTCAGTGGTCATTGATTTTGCTAGCCATTACACACCGTTGAGATGCCCTGGTGATTTTCTAAAACGTAACATACGGCACCAGTGAGGATCGAACTCAATGATCAGTCGTAATTTTTCTAGCAAGACGAGGTTGCTAACAATTACACCACGTCGAGTTGGCTAGAAATACGTTTAAGAATATTTGCATTGTACTAACACGTGAGTCAGCTACTGCAAGAATTGATAAATCGTTCTCACCCACTTCAACCCCCGTCACTGACATGATGCCAACAGTATTGCCGTAATAGAGACAATAAATATAGTCAATATTGATTATATGCGTTGTGCTATGTAAGCTGCAAACCCCACTTTAGTGAAAGAACGACTGGTTTGGATTTCAGTAAGATACAGATTCTGTGCGACTTTTGTATATTATTCTGAAGACATCCGTAGAGAGTATTTTCAACATCCGACTCGACCAATTAAGGATCAAAGACTATTTCGACAAACACTATTTCGATCCAGATACTTAATCGCGTGTAATATGTCTATGTGACATTTCTCTTTTCTCTCCCTTTTTGCATTATGCCATGTGTGTTTTAGATATATCAAACGCTCTTTCCACATTACAGAAATGGGAGCTGTCTATTTTGTGATTGTCAGTTGTATTTAATCACTTCATCCCAAGCAAGGCGATAATTCTTACAAAGACGCAACGGGCTACTGGGAAGAAAAGAGAATGAAAATGCTATAGATTGAAACAGAAATCCAGTCCTAAATAGCAAACAAGGGATAACTTTCTACTCCTGTTCAGACAACCTGGAAGGATTGTTAAACGTACGACAGCATGTAGTTGGAATGCTTCTTACTATTTCCTCGTTACAAACATGTTCCATTCATGTTATTCTATGCAATGTTTGTAGAACCATATTCTCACCGCTGCAAATCTCATCTTTTGTGACTTTAAAAGATTAGACTTTACATTGCAGCTTAGCTCTATTTTTCTGACTATATTTTCATATTTATTTATATTTCCCTTGTTTCGAAAAGCATTTTCCATATTCCTATCCGCTTTTTTTTAGATAAACCTTAGAAAGAATCATATAAATCATAAATTATCCAAGCCCGAGAAAATTCAGCTATTTTTATTGTTAGCAATAATTTCGTTTTAATTCCTATTCTTAAAGTTTCCTCGTTACACAAGTATTATGAAAGTCGTGTATCACGATTCATTGGTAAAAAACGTCCTTGTCTTGTCAAAAAAGTAGGTTATGAAACAAGAAAATAAAATTGTAAAATAAACTTCTGGAAGTAAAATAAATATATATAGGTAAAATAAATATTTTCATCGTTAATCGACAGACGTATTGTTGAACGAAAGTAATTTCTAAAATTATAAATTTTCATATGAGATTATATTAATGGCCGGCTTCAAATAAATCAAAGTCAACACATAGCACTGACAGTTTTGCAATTAATGCATGTATGCATAGGAATTTATATATGCTTGGAAGACGGTTATAATTGTTGAGTTTATATTACATTAATTAGACTTTCTTCTAGATAAGAGGTAGACATTTGGAATTGTGCCGTTAGCATAAATACATTTGGACCGCGAGAGTCGATTACATATTCCATTATCAAATTGGGCAGAGGGTAATTTGATGGAGAAGAGGAAAATCGATATGAAAAATAGTTGAAAAATTACTTGCAAATCTTAGCTTTACCTCGTCGAAGACATCAACTCAAAAGCCTGTAATCTATAAAATTTAATTAGGCAAATAATAATATATATATATATATATATATATATATATATATATATATATATATGTATTATATTGTTGCCTATATATATATATATATATATATATATATATATATATATATATATATATATATATATATATATATATGAAGAGAATGAGATAGAGAGAGAGAGAGAGAGAGAGGGAGAGAGAGAGATCCGAGTTCGAATTACAGTCGAATCTATTATAGTCACTTACTGTCTAATGCCCTTGCAAAAGTTATTAATCCTCTTCTTCTCCCTCCAGGGTAAATAGCAATACTGACTGGGTTCTATAGCCTTGGATGGCAACTGGTCTAGGAGAAGGACAACTCTGAATTCAAAACCTGTGGAGGTTTGTTTGGAGACCTTGTGGTACGTAGTGCACCATGTCTCTTTATATGGCATTTAAAAAGTGTGTTTGTTCTGCACAAATCCTTCGCCACAATAATCAAATCATATGTGCTGGGGTCTGGTTGTCGGTTCCTAGGAACTGAGCTGCTTTACCCTCATACGTAAGTAAGTCCACCATATATATATATATATATATATATATATATATGTGTGTGTGTGTGTGTGTGTGTGTGTGTGTGATTTGTTTTCTACTGCTCATCAGCCTATTTAAGAAAGGATTTTTACATCATAAAGATTTTTTGGTGGGGGGGAGATCCTGATGATTTTTCTGAGACATGTCTCACTAATTAACTCATAGATGAGTGAGAAGTGGTAGAGCATTAAAATTAATTTCTTTGTGGAGTTTTTAAACATTTAAATTACTATCAAACGTTAAAATCTGTTTTAATCTAAATTTCTAAAGCTATACCACCCCTCTTCTTCCTCCAAAACCCCTAAATACATCTCTTTTCTCTTTACTTCCCACTTTTTATCCTTTTTCCCCCCTTTTTTTTCTCTTTTCCCTTTCCCATATCATTTCCGTTGCGTTGGCCGATTAAATAGGTTAATATCTGATCCTTACCCGCTCCTTCCGCAATATTAAGTATTATAATAAAAAGAAATATAAAAATAAATTTTAAATTTCTCCATTCCCTCTCTAATCTCAACCATGTCTCTCATATCATTCCTCACCACCCTCTATGTCAACTTATGTAAGCTTAATACTACCGTCAAAAGTGTAAATTTTAAATTCATTTTTCGTTTCATCTTTTGAAAGCGAAGTCTGAAGATCTATAGAAAAATAAATTTCTCTGGTGAAAAAATTTATTATAAATGGAGACATAGAGTGGACTTTTTCTTTAAATTAAAATTATTCGTTCTGACGTAACATTGAGCTCTCTGGATTTCATCCTCCTTGGGATTATCCATACAAATTACCAATATTTTTCGTTACTTAATTATACACACACACACACACACACACACATATATATATATATATATATATATATATATATATATATATATATACATATTAAGCATTAGTTTCCGTATTTTGTCGTGGAAAATATAAAGCAAAATAACGTGCTAGTTCAAGTGATGGCTACGAGATTTTGTTGACTTCATATATTGCCAAAAAGAAAACAAAAAAACATGGAAATTAAATTAAAATATCATTTTAATGATATGCATCTTCTGACTGATTTTTAAACCGGTATTTTCCATGGGGGCATTGTCATGTGAACATGATGCGATTTCTTTAGGTATAAAACACTTTGATGTTGTGGTAAAACAAAGTAATGTGGCATCTGAGAATGTAAATACATTCTAGAATCACTATTCCAGATTCCTAAAGGATTTCATGAATACCGCTTCTTTTAAATTAATATGGACAGATCTTAAATTGTCTAACCTTTGCTTAGTGCTTGTTTTGTTGGGCTTTATATCATTATTCACAAGGGATTCTCGTACATTATTGTAAATTTTAGGTTTCTCTATCTTGCTTTGTCATATCTGATTTTGTGGAATTCATGAAAATAAATTTTTCGGAGAGATTCAAACACACATATCTATCTATAAAAGGCAGGATGTGTGTGTGTGTGTGTGTGTGTGTGTGTGTGTGTGTGTGTTTGTGCATGTGGTTGCGTATGTATATATATATATATATATATATATATATATATATATATATATATATATATATATATATATATGAAATTATATAGAAAATAGGAAGGAACTGGTTAGGTAAATAATCCAAAGTTCCTTAGTATTTTAGTTATTATTTTAAAAAATAGTGCTCGATACAAAAGTAGAGCATAAATATAATTAATTCAAATAATTATATTGAAGTTTTCGGCTCTTGTTTTGAAACATGTGACCTCTTATATCGCGAGTTGGAATCATATTTTTAAAAATAAATAAATATATATATATATATATATATATATATATATATATATATATATATATCTGTGGGTAGCTAAAAATTGAAAATATGTCTTTCTTTGTGAATTTATTTTCTTTACTGGTTTGAATACACCTAAAATAATGCAGTCTTGGTACAAACGCGAACAGCTGATCTGAAAAAAAACCTGTCATGAAAATATTTGCAGAAAAGACAGAGAGAAGCTATATCACGACGTGGGCAAAATGTCTGAAGTCGAGATTCCAGTTGATGATGTATAAATTTAGAGAAACTTCTTCAAATTTTGTCAAAAATCTCAAGATATATTGTAGAAACAACAGACAAAATATTGCAGCAGTAATCAACGCACAGACGAATGGTGGATTTATAAATTTGCAAGATGGAGTCTGACGAGAATTGTCTGGCACGACACATTGAACCAATTTTCCTAGTAGTTGATTCAATGTATTCGCTCCACTTAATATCAATAGAAAATATAAACCCACGAAGGTACAAAACGTTGCTCTCCTGGAGTTTAGCATTAGCCAGACTGGATACAAGTAGAAAATGTTCTATGTGGTGCTTAAATAAAGGCAGTTTTGTTCCCGGGGGAAAATCAGGCATACATACTCCGGATAATCGATAATTGAGTTGAAATAGCATTTCTATCAGTAAACAGTGAATTTGCCTATTTGAGGACAGGATTATATTCATTACGTGCAGTGACAACTGGATGTCTGTTTCAAACGGACATGTTGCTGTGGTATAACCGGAATAAGTATTCCTCTGGGCTATAGCGGCTGAACTGGCAAAAGAGAACTAAGAAGAAGATTAGGATTTCACTTGATATTTTCAAGCTGGCACGAAACCTTAAATGCCGGCTTTTACCCAGGAAGAAACACCAGTTGAACATTTTTCAAGAGAATGATTTAAAATATAAATCTAAGGGGCATCGAAAAGATGTGTTCCAATCTGTGCATTTACGGAAATACGTTCTGTTAATAGAGGCTTCATGCTTACTGGGAGAGAACAAAGTGACACTGCATCGGGGCTGGTCATCGGAAGAGGACAGATCTACAGAGTCCAGGGATGAGGTAGGTAAGAGATCAAGAAAAGAATCGCGTTCGTCAGAGTTACTAGGGAATCGCTTGTGGGGTCTAGTATTTGAGTGAAAGAATGAGCAATTGAGAATTCAAAATGTGGAAGGCAGCGAGTTCAGTGGCATTGGATTGAGGATGTCACTTGACATGATGGGCACTGAAGTCGCTAAACACCGTTATTTGAAGACGACTATAGAGAGTATCTTATCTATACTATCAGAAGTTCTCTCTGGCAAGCAACTCATTAACAGAAGTGAAACGATAACGGAAGAAGAGATGACTGAGAGGGCTTATGTTGTAACCTCGGGAAGGATACTGAATAGAATAATCACACAACGGTTGGTAATGGACGATAATAATTAGGACAAGAACAACACACATAAGATTCACCAGCGGCGTGGAGAAGAAGTAGCTAACTGCTAGAAGTGAGTTAACTGAATTCCACAATGAATCTCCAACTGCAAGGATATCTACCAAATGGCGCAAGTGGTCAGATGTGGCACAAATCCGAATTTAAAGTGGGTTGTCCAAGCCTGTAGTCTCAACGAAAACTCACCCGTAGTCCCCGTATAAAACGGGTTCGGGTAGCTGTTTTCCCAAGACGAGACTCTGCCTTTAGACATAACCTCGTCTGGGGATCCTCTCTGACCGGACGCAGAGATTTTGACAAGCACAGGTGAAGACGAATCTCCAACTGCAGGATATCTAATAAACGCCCCACGCAGTCAGAAGTGAGACAAGGCCGAATTTAATGTGGGGTATCCGATCCCGTCGGCTCGGCCAAAAATTACCGGTAGACCCCGTATAAAACGGTTTCGGGTAGCTGTTTCCCGAAACGAGACTCTGCCCTTCGACATAGCTTCGTTTGGGGATCCTCTCTACCCGGCCTACCAACATACAGTATTCACTACTGTATTTATGTGAATGGGGGCATATCCATTATTGTCCGTAGGTATGATACAACATTTTAATAGTGAATGCTGGAAATGTGTGTAAGAACAAACTGGAGGTTCAAAAAACCGGTCTTTTGCCAGTGGGAGATACTCGTGAACGTAGACACACCAAGGTTATGTCTGTAAAAACCAGAGTTCTTCCGAAAGATAACATAACCAGAAACAGGGATTTCAGTGGATTCCTATGGTTTTAAGTATTAAGTCTTAAGCTGCTTTAAGATCAAATATCCCCTTTCAGAATAATGTCGATTGGGCCATCGTCTGTATTCATTCTTACTATATTGCTACTTACATTGAGCACTCTTTGGATTAATGGCCTCTTTGGAATTTTCCCTACTAATTATCAATTAATATATATATATATATATATATATATATATATATATATATATGTGTGTGTGTGTGTGTGTGTGTGTGTGTATTGTGTATTGTGCATTTAGGCAACAATCACTCTTTTATCCCTACTAATTATCAAGTGATATTATATATATATATATATATATATATATATATATATATATATATATATATATATATATATATATATATATATATATCGCGAGAATGAGCGAGAGATGCGTAAATGATTAAAGAATGTACATCTACGGGAATAGAGAAAAAGTGCGTAGATTAGTTGCCCAAAGGAACAGAGCGTACTATTAAACGGGTAAATTCAATGCTCGTCAACATGGTTAAAAGTCGTCCTCCTGGATAGTCGGTATCTTTAAAGCCTGCTTTTATTATATTATATTTAAATATTATTATTTTATTATTATTATTTTTATTATTATTATTATTATTATTAATAATAATAATTAATTAATTAATTTTGAATTTGCCCTGATTTCTGCTGCATACTCATTTCTTTTCTGGTCCCAACTAGAAAGGTAGTCAGAAATGGCATCATGATATTTTCCACTCAGCAAATAAAAAAAAAAAAAAAACAAGAAACAATTACACATATTTTACCTGAATAAATAAAGCTCATCGTCAGGTGTGGGCTATACACGTGGGAACATTTTCTGTACTTCTTTAAGGCATGTGTTACTAGAAATCTCTTCAATGAGTCGATTTGAATCTTTTTCAATCAATCGGTGGGATCTAAATACAACTGCAATTGTTGATTATCATTACTATTGTTTTTGTTATTATTGTTGTTGTTGTTGTTCTACTTCTTCTTCTTCTTCTTATTATTATTATTATTTCTTCTTCCTTTATTTTCTCGTGTATACTAATTTTTTTACGGGTTTCAAAGAGTGACCTAATGCATCACGACATAAGGCTCCAACTACAAATGGAATTGTTGCTGTCCTCATGAACAATATTTTTGAGATTTCGATTTCAAGGTCCTTTTATTTTGATTTTTAAGATCTTGAAAGTTACATTACATTCTGGATGGACTGCTATGTCAATAAGTAGGCACATTTTCTCTTTGCGTTCACGGAACACGATGTCTGGACGATTAGCTTTGATTCTTCTGTCCGTGTGTATTGTAAATACCAATTATTATTATTATTATTATTATTATTATTATTATTATTGTTGTTGTTGTTGTTGTTGTTGGTGGTGGTGGTGTTGTTGTTATTATTAATAATAATAATTATTAATATTATATTATTATTAATATTATCATATTAATATACCAGTCTCATGGGACACTCCAGTAACTTTGTTCATTTCTCATATGCAAAATACTAACGTTGCACTCCCATGACAGGCCAGTTCCATAAGACTTTTGCTTAAGAGTTTGATTAATTGCTCTTAATAGCTTATCAGCTAACGATATATCACTATATATTATTCATATTATTATTACATACTATTATGTTATAATTATATATATTTACAATTATTTTTATGTTATATTGCTACATACATTTATAATATTAATAGTATTATTATTAAATTTTCTCGTATTCAATCTGTAATCGTTTGTTGAACCTGTCGGTGGTACATCAGTCTCTATGAAGATAAAGAACCACCTCGACAAAATTAACAGCTAATATTTGATTCAGTTTTTTTTTCCAATATTTTACAGATTCTCTAATGTAGATGCAAAAGTAAAATATAAAATATATATATATATATATATATATATATATATATATATATATATATACATTAAACATTTTGGATTTTGCGGACATTTCATCATATCAGTATCATCCATTGATGCCATAGAATTCTATGAGTTTCCGTTTGCTTTCATGTCAATAACAGCCGGCATATTCCGGAAATCAATCCCATTTGTGGCAAACTAACTTCTGCATTGCTATTAAACTCATCACCATTATCCTTATTTCACTGCAACGGCCAGTCCTCAATCCGAATCAGTACGATTAACAACCATGGCAACACCAACCCCCAGTAGTAACACATTAAACACAGAACCTGAATCAACTTTGCTGATAACATTAACGATTATAAACCTACAACTGCGTTGACTTATCGGTAATTTAACATTAGAACTGACTCCATTATCAGCACGATCTGTTGCACTAAGAATCATTACTTCTATAACGAACGTAAAGACTTTGATAAGAATGTTGTCAATTATCTTATGATCAAAGCATGTTTCTTTTGTTCGTTGAATCAAATGCAAAGAATACAAATACAATTATTTCATGACATCAACTTATTTTAAAATGTGTATAAAATTGCTACAGATTTGATATGAAAAATGAATTAACATGGATTTTGACCAATAAATAAAGAACGTCACAAATTTTTGTCGGAGTGAATATTTCCATATTTTATTGTGTTAATAATGGCAATAATAACATCAGATGTGCGAGCTGGAGTTGCGGCCAATGTTAACCCAGCAAGAAAATGCCCGGGCAAAGTTTATGCTAGTCAATAATGTACTACCTCCGAAAACTCCGACCGGGGGATGGCAAACATGTTTAGGCGCCCCCAAACAGTACATTGTTACCCTGGTTTTTTTTGCAAGAGCCGAATACAGACAACTGGTGCACAGTATGCCACAACGAGCTCTCCGCACGTTTTGAATTCTCCTAGACCGTTCGCTACCCAAGATTATAGAACACAGTCTGTCCTGCTATTTACACATAGCTCGGCGGGAAAGAGATAGATTCATACAATTTCCATGATTATTAGCAATTAAGGAATTACAATTAACTGGACTGGAATTAGAACTCGTCTCTCCACTTCCCCAATTACTCCCCCTTAATTCTTCACATTGCTGAATTTAATAAATAAAATCCCCACAGATTTGTCTTATTTTTATTACTAAAAATATATATTAATTACTGACTTTAATTATAGTACTATTTTTTTTTTTACATTATTTAAGTAAGTAGGTTTTATATTTTAATCTCGATAGCTACTCCATAGAAACGGAATGGTTTTTGAAGTTAAATCTGCCTTCACATCAACATTCTAAACCCTGATTTTTATAAATGATTGAACGAAAACCAATGACAAAAGAAAAAAAATCAAATAAAATAACTTCATCAAAAGCAAAGCAGGCCCGGATACATAAATTGCTTAAGATGCTGAGAGAATGGGGACACGAAGAGAGAGGACAGAGAGGAAATCCAACATAGAAAGAGGGGTGGGAAACAGTTGACATTAACGTGCCGTGATCATCACCATTGGGTACAATAACGTTCTTTTTTATTTGCTTTTTCGACAAATAATACGATTATGAACCTCTAATGGAAGTTGGGAACATAAGGATGACTGGGAAAATCTTTACTTCGACATGAGCGTCTTTTGGGGAAGGTAGGATACACACGACTGCCTCTTGCTGTGTCGATGGCGAAGTTTACTTAACGTTACCTAGAGTCAACATCAAAACTTATTAGTGTTTTCCTTCTACAGAATTAACAGAAAATGCATTACTTAAGTGTAACATTTTCAAAGAGATGCTACCGTGGGAAATGATTTACTTATATGACATTTTTTTTGTGTATATATATATATATATATATATATATATATATATATATATATATATATATATAGAGAGAGAGAGAGAGAGAGAGAGAGAGAGAGACGGACAGATAGATAGTTAGATAGATATAGATATTGATATAGATAGATATATAGACAGATAATTAGGATAGAGCATCAGCATTTCACAAACACTGTCCATTAGAAGTCATAAGCAATTATCTTAATATATATATATATATATATATATATATATATATATATATATATATAATCAATGGCACGAACACTTAACATTAACATTGTTTCGTTAGGGCCGTAATTCCTCATACCTTCAAATCCAAAACGAAACAGCAAATATTTCTCCATGTTTAAATAAAAAAAATATGTAAGAGTATCTATCTATATATATATCTACACACACACACACACACACATGTATATATATATATATATATATGAATAAATTTTTATTCATGATGACGGTTGTCTTTGAGTATAGAATCCAGAGGTTAGCAGTGAATATTTTGAAGACAGTAGGAAAGCCTTGTTCAAGTTAGCAGTGGATATCCCGGTAAAAGTAGCAGAGCATACTTCGTTCTTCTGTTTCGCTTCGCCTGACAAGCTGGACTGGACTTTCGGGTAGAGTAGACAAAAATGGCCGCCTTTATACACGACGGATTGAATATTCTACGTCTTCTGATTGGTTAACCTTCTATTGGTAGACTATAAAGTGAGTCAAGTCATTTGAGCTAACTCACTAGTTACACATATACACGCCTCTCTAGTAGTTTGGAGTATTTATTGTGCTATATCACTTTCGCCAAGTGACTACCAAGCAACTGATAAGTTATTCTCTTTATTTTGTTGAAAGTGTCATTTTTTTTAAGTTTTTCTTTGCATTGTACATATTTGTTTTTGATTTGGTTTCGTTTCCTTTTTACTCCTTTGTGGTGCTCTTTTGTGATTTCAGTTTTATTTTATTTCAGTTTTATTTTCTTTTGTTTTATTTTAAGTATTACGTATTAACTTTTAGTTTCCATATTCTGTATTTGGTTTCTTTTTCTCCATTTGTTTGACTTTTTCTTTTGTTTCTCGTGAAAAAAAAAAAACATTTAAGGCGCAGCTAGAATTTCAAGCCATGGTGGAAGAAAATTCCACCATGGCGGACAATTTAAATGACAAGTTAAATAAGTAGACGGTTTCTACGCCAGATAAGTCGCCGAATTGAAATACGGCCTGGACGGGAAACCGGACCAAAAAAAGATGCATTTTAATATGAAGAGCTGAGGCCAAAATTGGTCAAGTATATCCAGGGAAATGATTTTCTTACGATCCCGGAGGCCCTGGAGGCAACTGAATTAAAAGTAATCTCCCTGCTAACCTTTGACATAAAAAGTCGGAAACTGGTTGAGGTCAGTAGGGAAACAATTGAGGAAGCCTTGAAGAAGTTGAGGATTGCTCCAAAAGTATTGGCTAGAAAATCGCATGCGATGTAGCAGATGCTTCTCGGGGGCTAGAAGGAAGCCAAATGACTTGCAGGGAGCACTCTAACTACTCCAACGTTGAGGCTCCAAACCGGGTACACGGGCACTAGGCGAACGAAGATAACTGTTCACGGAGTGCCCGTGGATATCAACGAAGACAGGTTGGGAAATATGGATTAGTAGAAGAGGTGGATTCAATCAAGAGCAAGTCGGGCATCGCAACTGGGGACATAGTCTTACAGGTGACGATGAACAGAGAGTCATTTAGGGAGGTACCAAACGTGCTGACGTGTAAGAAAAGACGCATGTTGGTGGTCGTAGATGGACGCAGACCATATTGTTGGTCATGCGGAACTTTGGGACACATGGCAAAGGCGTGTCTCGCTAAGAATGGAAAGGGCATCCTCGCCTCCAAAACAAGATGTGTCGCCTCCCAAAAAACAATGGCAGCCCCAGGAGCAACCCAAGGAGGGGCAGGTGCAGAAAAGTCCTGGGAAACTGCCACAAAAGCAGAAGGGGCCGCAAAAAGAAAAAAACAAATCCGAAACAGCAGCAGCAGCAAGATCACAAAGCACAAGAAAAGAGCAAACAACTGGAATCGGACAGTGAAATGCAGGTGGAGCAAATGCCTCCCTCTCGGGTCTCTTCATTAAAGAGGAATAGGGAGTAGGAAGAAGACACTGAACCAAGCCAACAATATATATCTAGGAAAGATAAGGAGATGGATAGATCCAGGCGCCGACCGTCCCTGGGTCCCCGAAATCAGCAGTATTTAAAACAAAGAGTCTTCCTTCTTCCCCTTCCCGTGCTTCGATTCCCGCTCCGCCCATTTCCTCATTTGTTTCTATATCCATCCCACCTCCCTCTTTTTCCCCACCTCACATCTACCCCGCCCTCCCCAGGTAAAGAAAGGAAAAAAATAAAAAGGAAAACATTTCCCTGGCCCCGACTTTATCTGCAAGGTGGACAGGAGAGAGCTGGAAAAGGACTTGTCGGCGCATAAAAAGGCCCGGCTAGGTCCGCTGTTCAAACTGACTGCCGTGGATGGCAAGTCCGTAGAAGACCCCAGGAATTTCCCTCAAGCCCCTGGTATTGTGACCTTTATTAGGGACACTGGGGGGCATTTAAAAATATGGCATTATCTTCAGGAATGCAAGGAGGTATTCCCGGGGATCAGGATTTTCGAAACCGGCTCGCAAGAACTCAAAAAACTTTCTCATTTCTGTGCAGGGAGGGTTCCCGTATTACTCCACCCCTCTGTATATAGTGTAGCCAAATTAACTTTCCCTATGGACGTCTGTGGAATTGTCCCAGATGGTCGTATGACGACAGAGTTGGAGACGAAAGCCTGGGACAATCCGTCGGGGTCCTTTCACCCACAGATTTCCGTCCCGAATGTGAATAGTTTTTGCAATTATTCCTTTCTTTTTTCGCAGGCTTAGAAGATGGAAATTAAGATAGCGACGTTGAATGCAAGGGGCTTGAGGGATCGGGATAAGGTTTCCCGCCTGCTCCGGGACCTCTTGTCCTTTGGTGTGGATGTTGCCGCGATCGAAGAGACCAACTTTGTTTGCAGTTCCGATGCGTGTGTGCTGGACGATGACTTTGTCGTCTATTCAGCATATAGGGACCGGTTTGCCAGAGGAGTTTCTTTGCTTGTCAGACGTACTCTTGATGCGAAGGTGGACCTTGTGCATACCGATGCCGAGGGCCGGTTGATCGTGGCCGATATTGCCGTGAAAAGTGGTTCGTTCCGAGTCGTTGCGGTTTATGCGCCTAATGGCCTGGAGGAGCGGGTCTCGTTTTTTCGGCGGTTGGGGTCGTTCCTGGTAGATTCAACGCGCCTAGATTTAATGGGGGACTGGAATGCCATCCTGTACCCAAAGTTAGACAGGGGGCGTGGTGCTAGTGGGAGAAGGGGTGATCGTAGCCTGGTTGATCTGATCGACGATTATGGTGTCGTCGATAGAAACCGGGTCGATCTTCCCGGGGGGGAAATGTGGACGTGGGCTCTTAATTGGCCTTTTGACAAGGTAGTTAGCTACCTTGACAGAGTGTTAGTTAAAAGAGCCGACATAGGTCTACTAGATTACCCTACGTTCCACTGGGTAGGCTATTCGTATCACAAACTCGTTTGTGCCCGGGTGGCGTTAGGAAATAGGCCTAGAATGCCTGGGTACTGGAAGTTCAAACTGTCCTTACTGGACAGGCGGAACTTCCAGGAACAGCTGACAAGATTAGTGCAGCGGGAGCTAGTGGAGGCGGTTATCGGGAATAGGTGGTGGAAGCGACTTAAGTGTAGGATTAGGTCTTTCACCACTGATTTCAGCAAACGGCTCATTCTAGATAGAGCTGAAAAGGTGAAGACGCTTAAGGCTAGTTTTTCCCGGGCGGTGGCTGGCAGGATCCCCTAGAGATAGCCTTAGCTAGGGAGGCCCTGAATCGTTCGAATAGCGAGCGTTACATGGGTCAGGTAATTAGACATAAGTTAAGCAAGATGTCTTCCGACGCCGTGAACTTGGGCGCAGATCTGCGCATGAAAGCGGTCCGTCGAGGTGGCGATCGATACATTCGTAAAGTCAAATCCCCGGAGGGGTATACTCTTCGGGATACTGACGACATGTGCGAGGCGTTTCGGCGCCATTTCGAGAGCCGGTTTTCCAAGGAGCCTGGTCTCCGTGAGGAGGAGTTTCGTAGCTATTTGGCTGACTTTCCTTGGCTTTCGTCGACTGAAGCGGCTAGCTGCGAGGGAGAGATCACGCAGGGCGAAGTCTACGCGGCATTGAAGAAAGTCGGCAGAGGCAAGTCGCTCGGTCTGGATGGTTTTCCCTATGAAGTGTACTTGAGGCTGTCGCACATCTTTGTTCTGCGGTGTTCAACAACTGGTTTCGGTCGGGGTCCATCCCCAACCGGCTCACCAGGTGTGTGATCACTCTGTCGAAAAAGGGCAAAGGTGGTGGGGGAAGCTAGATCATTACAGGCCCATAACTCTGCTAAACACAGAGTTAAAGATTTTGGCCAAGATCCTGCAGGAGCGTTTGCAGTCAGTTGCCGAGTCTCTGTTGGGTCCTGAGCAGACTTGTTCTGTGAGGGGCCGGACAATTCAGAGCAACCGTCATCTGATCCGCACGATCACAGAGGGTGTAAAAGACGACGAAGAAGCCTCGCTGATCAATTTGGATCAGTCCAAAGCATCTGATAGGGTTGACCATCGCTACCTTGTTACAGTCCTGCAGGCCTCTGGATTAGAACCCAAATTCTGCCGCTGGATTAGCCTCCTGTATCGCTCCGCCAGTGCTGTGAACGGAAGGTTGTCGGGCGCTTTTGTACTGTCTAGGTCGGTTCGTCAGGGTTGTCCGCTGTCGCCTCTCCTTTATGCTTTGGCGTTGGAGCCTCTCCTTTCGTGTCGTCCCGAAGCGACATAGAGGTGGTACAGAAGGGGCTTGATCGGTAAGAGAAGGTGACAGGAGCCAAGATAAACTGTGACAAGTCGTCCAGCTTGTGGTTAGGTGTCTGGAAGGAGGCCGCTCTTCCGGGCCGCTTCGGGTGGACTGACGGTCATGTCCGCATTCTTGGAGTGTGGTTTGAGTCCGACCTCCAGCTGGAAAAGGATTGATCTGAAGTACGAGCAAAGGTAGATTCTGCCGGTCAGACTTGGAATCGACGGAGGTTGTCCGTGAAGGGCAGGGCGGAGGTGTGTGCTACATACATTTTCCCCCTGATCCTTTATCGATTGTCCGTACTTCCTCTCTGTAAGAGCCACAGGAAGCCGCTCGAGCGATTTTATGGAGGTGACGCGTGAATCGGGTCGACAGACGAGTCTGCACTAAACGTCCGTATCATGGGAGGTGCTGGGAATGCCACACCTGATGAGTCACATCCGTGCCTCTAGGTTGGCTTTCCTACGCTGTGCATTGACTGGAGGAGATCCGATTCTGGAGGGGATTGTTAGGGACGCCTTCCCTGGCCTTATCATCAGTCCCCCCATCTCGAGGGTTGAGCGCCGTCGTAAACCCCGGGATCAATCGGTTTTCCTTCGCGAGTGTCAGTCGGCCTTGAGGGCCGTTCCCCGGTCCAGTGAAATTTCTCGGCCTTGGAAGGTCTTCTATCGTGGATTAGTGGAAGGGCCCTCGAAGGATCCCCTACGAGATACGCTCGGATTGTCGAGTGAGGAGTATCGCCTACTAGTCTTGTGCGCCAGCGGCGGATTACCTCAGTAACCCTGAGTTTTCGCTTACCTGGCGATTGGCTCGGAATCGATTGCCTCTCAACGACAAGGCTTTCATAGGAGCGCAACCAACGCATTTGACGTATTATTTTGTAAAATGTCCCTTTTTTGTTCATATATTCTTTTATTCAGTGTTCCTTGAAGAGTCTTTATTCATTTTTGTGAGGATTACGGGTGATCGTGTAAACTTTTACTTCAGGTTTTTGCTTGTTGTTCTGTTTAGTATTGTTTAAGTCTTTTATTGTTTTGTATGTAGAAACAACAATTTTTGAATTGAGTTTAGAAATATTCTTTTCGATTGTAGATGTGGTAGAATGTGTAGGCAGGATAATATATTTTTTATTCATTGGGTTTCTGAGAAAGGACCGTTTTTTGTTTGGATTATATATATATATATATATATATATATATATATATATATTGGCTCCTGAAAAATTAATTTTAGTTGAGCTCTTTGGGGAAGAGGTGTGGGTTTGTGAAGCAGTGACTATTATAGCTAATATAACGAGACTCTTCGCAAAAAGCGAATTGAGTCACTGTCGGTCAATGTGTGTGTTTCTAAAAATAAATACGCTAAAATTCACCTTCATCCCTGTCGTCTTAGTGGTAGAATCTCTGACTGACACCAATTCAGTCGGGTTTCGATCCTAGCTAGAGGCAACCGAATGTCTATCCACACTGATGAGCTGCGAAACAATCTGTCTGTGGATGACTTTATATATATATATATATATATATATATATATATATATATATATGTTAGTAGTCAATGTGTTTGTATATATATATATATATATATATATATATAGATAGATAGATAGATACACCTAGTGAGCCAGACAAACCTACCTAGGTTTCACCTAAACGGATCGTCAGGGAAAGTTTATGAACGAGGCAAAGAGAAACACATATTTATAGGTGATAGCTAAAATCATACCA
Organism: Acanthosepion pharaonis; assembly: GCA_903632075.3. NCBI lineage: Eukaryota > Metazoa > Mollusca > Cephalopoda > Sepiida > Sepiidae > Acanthosepion > Acanthosepion pharaonis. The sequence goes on from CAHIKZ030000350.1 coordinate 594,434, forward strand.
CGTGACAAAAACAAACAACGAAAAGTCTAGTTATATATATATATATATATATATATATATATATATATATATATATATATATATATATATATATATATATTATGCCTCACCGGTAAAACGACTCAGTTTCATGCACAACACGATATAGAGGCGATAGGTATAGACTGACTGTTACGTAATCTAAATTTTAATAAAAAAAATCTGATTGTCCCAATGTTGTTGCAGTTATATATTAAACTGGGATTACTTTTTTTCATTTAAAAATATATATTTACCATTCAAAACAAACTGAGTTCATATGTATATATATATATATATATATTGTAGAGTGATAAAATATATATTTACCATTTAAAACAAACTGAATTCATATGTGTCTCTCTCTCTCTCTCTATATATATATATATATTGTAGAGAGATAATATTTATTTAATAGCTTAGTTCTCTTTTAATATATCGATCATTGTTTCCTTCACACAAACACTATATGTGCGATATTATATACATACATATATATATATATATATATATATATATATATATATAGATAGATAGATAGATAGATAGATAGAATATGAGTAGAATATCGTCTGATGATCGCGTTTAAGCATGAAACCGACAATTTTACGTCTCAAGTTATTTTCAGTCTAGTCTAAAGGACTCTTATTTAAAGAAAATGATAGTAACCATGTAACGTTAATTCCAGTTCCCGCACATTATCTATCTATCTATCTATCTATCTATCTATCTATCTATCTATTATATAAGCGAGGTATCCTCTAAAATATATAAGCAGCAACACTCATAACAGACTTTACTTCGTCTTATGACACAAGTATAAAAATGCTACCGATACAGAAATTTAGCCGTGTATCCGAAGTACTTCTAAAGACTTGCTATTAAATCCCAGAGGATTGACTTAAAACCTGCTTGTTACACCCAAATAATTGTTTCTTCGGACAATATACGTCTTTTCTCTATATTCTTTATAGTTTTTATTTACTATGAGTCCACGACATTTCCAAAATATAACCTTACGAAAATTATTCTTCAGAGTTTCATCAAGTTTTAACTATTATTTCTTAATCCAATATTCTTTAATCGGCACCATGAATGTATTTTTCGATGTAAATTATCTGATATCCAATTAGATTAACAGTTATATAAAGCCACCGGAGAAATCTGTTGAGGTGTAGGTCGGCAAATTGTTTTGAGACTTCGTTCAAATCACGTGTAATAAAAAATTCAATTTGGAGTCAGACGATATTTCAACTTCTTTTATGTAATTGGCTAATTACAAATATTTCGATTAGTCTAGTATCAGTACTTTTTTGGTAATTTCCTATAAAACTTCCAATATTTGATGATGTCTAAATTGTTGTTGAATAAAATTTATTTAGTTTGCAGAGAATTTTCGATGAATATGGACGATTTTCAGGATTAATATATGGAATAGGAAGAAAGACTTTCGTAATTTGCATTCGGTGATTTTATCCTGATATATAAATAGATATATAGTAACTGAAAATAAATCCTTTGTAATTAGTAATCTAAGAACATTTCTTAGAAATTCTTAGATTAATAATTACAAGGGGGTTTATTTTCAGTTATTTTACTATTTAAAATATAAGCCCATTTCTTGCCAATTCAACTAACTCAAACATACCAACTAGAACAATTTAAATTTTAAACAATAATTACGCTAAAAAATGTCCATTTGCTGATTTTTAATAAATATAAATTACTGTATCTAATTAATTCATCCATCGTTTAATAAAATATCAGGAATTTCCTTTTAACCCATTACCTGCCATGAGCCCCTATTTGGGGATCTGTTAAAATTAAACTCACTACATGTTATTCCTTGTATTTGTATTGCATTGCTTACATAGATTGCATTTACAGAGGTATATTTTAAAATACATAGCCTTTAAAGTATTTATTATTGGCCGTAAGAAGACACTTTCTGTCGTAATTTTACTAATCCACAAGTAGAAAAATAATGGCTATTTTGAAAAGTATTTTTGTATTATTTCTAATCAATATCATTTTTTGATGCTTTACACAAATATATTCCGAATTCTAATTTCTATAAAAATGACAACGGTAACAACTGAAATAAAACATAAGGAATAAATAAAATCCTAAGACAAATGGCTGGGCCAAAAATGCGCATTAAAAAAAAAATGGCAGTTAATAGGTTAAAGCCTTCAAAATAAACATGAAAAAAATCGAAATATTAAAAAATAAATTCAAACATGTATTATTATTATTATCAGTTTATGTTATATAATCTATCTGTTTATAACATCCATTTTGTAACACTACTGTAGTTACCTAGATAAACTATTACTCGACAAACAAAATCGTTACACATTTTAAATCCGTAAGTATAAAAAAAATAATTTTCAATTACTATGGTTAAACGACAGAATTTTTTTCTAATCTGGTATTATGTATGCATTAATCGAATTTTGGTATATAAAAATGTTAGTGCACTAATAGAAAATGCATTAATCGAATGCGGGTTAATCGAGGGATTCCTGTATATATTAAACAAAAACCAAAAACTTTGATGGAACCAACAAACAACTTGCCAAATGGTCTAATCAGCTTAATCAAGAGAAATTGATTGCCTCGACAGTGCAAAAAACACAAAACGGCATTAATCCATATGAAAGCCTGGCCCTAGTCGTAGCTCCATTTTTAATCTATCGTGATTTTCAGACAACTTGAACGTTCAATGTTGCGTAAGCGTGATAGCGCCGTCTTTTTCATAGCGTGTATATATATATATATATATATATATATATATATATATATATATATATATATATATATATATATATATATATATATATATGTATATGAAAGGCTCAAACACTAATATTACATGTTTAGAATTTATTAATTACGATCCAATTCATCAGACCTAAAATTTAAAAAGGAATTGGAAAATATAACTCTGGCTATGTCTCATGAACTGGATCGTAATTACGATTCCAATGTAATAAATTATAAGCATGGAATATTAGTGTTTGAGCCTTTTATATTATATTCTTACTCTGTCCAGGACTTTAAGTTCTACCTGGATTCTTTCCTCTTGGGAATTTATATATATATATATATATATATATATATATATATATATATATATATATATATATATATATATATAGATACACACACAGAGAGTAAGATAGATAGATAGATAGATAGATAGATAGATAGATAGATAGATAGATAGATACCGGGTGTAAAACAAAAATTGTCCAAATGTTTTAATAAGCTTTGAACTGTTGTACTTGAGAAATTATTAAGGATATGTTACTGGAATTATCCGAGGCTTTTATAACACTATTGGCCTCTACTTTGAAAAATAAGAATGTATTTCACTCTAAGTTCAAATCATGATCCTTCTTGCTGTTATGAGCTCCTGATCCAGTTTTCCTTTCTACTGTTCCCTCTTTTTATAACTTATTCACCGATTCCGTGATGGTTCTTGAATGAAGTTTCAAGATGAAAGCCGGAGTATGAATATTAGTACAATTACTGAAAGCCTGAATGTTCCTTTTTGCCTCAACATTGCCCACTTGAGAAGATTGTGGGGCTGACACAAAACAATTTTGACCTGTTCATTTCTAGCTTAATAACTCAAAGTGTTTTGCAGTTATTCTGAACACAAATGGTATCAAGATGGCTAAACGACTTATATGAAAACTTGGAGAAAGTGACCCAATTAGTTTAGTTGTTGAAATATTAAACATTTTGTGGGATGAACAATTATCCTATGCTATTACACGATTTAGACAATTTTGCTGTTTACACCCGATATATATATATATACATATATATATATATATATATATATATATATATATATATATATATATATATATATATATAATATTTTTGTTTAAAAAATATGATTCCTTCGCTACATAAGAGTTCTAGTGTTTCAGAAATGAGAACCGAAACCATAAAAAAAATTTTCCTTAAATAATATTTTAAAATAAAGTAAAAAAAAATTTTAAAAATGGGAACTGATAATATACATATTTATATTTGATATGTAATAAAAATTTGTAAATAATTTAAGTAATTCTATTACATTTATTTCTTTTAAAAAGAAATATAGTCTATTAGTAAATAAGAGTAAAATATTATGTTAAAATTGTACTTCAATATACGTATTCTAATCCAGACCCCACTTTTGGGAAGAATCTTCATGTATACAAGTACGAATTTAACGGAAAAAAATGCCGAAAAACGTTTTTCTCGTTGCTAAAGAGAACCAGACGACATGCGTTGAACGGGTGTCAAAATTCGTTGAAAAATGCACCGCTACCCTACCTAAACTTAACCGCTTTTTCAAACGTAACTCATAACTGATACAATAGTAGTTACTAAAAATGAACAGGCTACCGCCCCTGTCTAAATGATTGAATTTTTCTCTATGCTTGGAAACAAAAAAATATGAATTGTATATGCGTTTAAAACTCTGTAAATTTTTAAAATAAGTTATTCCAAAAGTCGCTTTAGGTGAAAAAAACTTAATGCTTTTAATTTAATTACATAATTAAATTTGAAGTTTTTAGCTTCGGTTTTTGAAACATGGTAATTCTTGTGTAGTGAAGAAAACATATTTTAAATCATTTGATTTATAATGTATATATATATATATATATATATATATATATATATATATATATATATATGTAAGCAAATATATGGATATAAATCCGACAGTATGAAAGAAAAATACAGAAAAAAACAAAATTCTGAATATGCATTATTAATGTTAAAATAAAGTCGACGTCGGACGTTTCGGTCTATTTAAGACCATCTACGTGATCATATTTAAACAGAACGCTGATCTGTATAAAATTTCAGTTATCTGTCTGAATTAGTTGGGTTCTTATGTCCATCGTCTTTTGTGTTAAATTGTTATAAGTTATAATGTTAATTATGTTTAAATGAAAATGTCCATGAAGATGGTCTTAAATAGACCGAAACGTCCGACGTCGACTTTATTTTAACATTAATAATGCATATTCAGAATTTTGTTTTTTTTCTGTATTTTTCTTTCATATATATATATATTTATATATATATATATATATGATATTTTAAATCAGTTGATTTATAATATACATATATATATATATATATATATATATATGAGATATTTTTACGTATATTTAAGTAAATGCTCTGTTCATAACAGTATTAAACAGCATTTACCGGACTGTATGTCCGAGAAATTTTCATAGAAAATATTTGTCCTCCGACAGGAATCGAAACTCTATCCTATATAGAAGCGTCATATAACCTGACGTGTCTTTAACCGATTTGGCCACAGATTAGCGTTCGGTTAGCAAGGTTGATTTTACTGTCTTTAAACTACAATCTTCCATGATTCTCTCACGTACATTCATATCTGCTTGATGCGTATCCAAATGGAAACAAATGACGTCACACATTATGAAACGGACAAAGTCCGACAATTACTTTTTGAGACATTTTTATGTTTATACATTCTTTTTATAGATATAAAGATAAAAATGTCTTAAAAATAATTGTCGGACTTTTGTCCATTATATATATATATATATATATATATATATATATATATATATATATATATATATATATATGTGTGTATGTGCATATATATATATATATATATATATATATATATATATATATATATATATATATGCATGTATGCATGTGTGTGTGTGCGCCTGTGAGAAAAGGAATTTGAAAATGCAACTGGTTTCTTAGTGACATTAACGTCTTACTTAAAGTCATATGATTTAAACGAAATTAAGTCATGATTAGATATACGAATCAACTTAATAAAAATTAAACTTCACAATATTTACCTTACCATAAAGTTGAAATATCGAGCTACACAATACTACTTAGCCTTCTTTATTCACATACTTCGGAAATAGCTGAACTTTTATTTGACAGGACTCATAACCAAGACATGTTCTCAGTTACTAAGGCAGGATGACTCGTAGTTTCATTTGAAGGTGTTTGAATCTATTTATATGGTTCAGCAAAGCAACTGCTTGTAATCAGAACGAGTGGGAATTAGATTTAAATCTAATGTGACTTTAATTGTTATATCTATCGACACAACATATGGTCTTCAGTGTTTATTTTAGTCGCTGTTCACATTTCACCCCCACCGTTATGACCTAATAATACAATACTGATAAACCACTTAAGTTGCTTTTTGTTGTTGTTTTTTTGATTGTATTTAGATATTACCAATTTACAATAATGAAAATTCTTCTGCCACACCGTGTATTTTTGCTGTCCTTGCTTCTTTTTAACATGTTCACTTTTATCGCTACATGGCACTATTACGAGGGCGCTGGTAAATTGGAAAAAAAGTCTTTCAATAAAAACTGGAAAACAAGAAAGAGAAACAGTGTCTTTCGATACTGAAATGAATTGTTACATGTTCTAGGTCACATAAATGACAGAAAATAATACAAGAATATTACAAATATGTTCTATCGAAAAAATATGCGGATCGAGGGAGTTTTCAGTGAATAAGTTTTACAGATTCGCGGCTTCACGCATTCGCGGTATTGTCTTTAGAACATATGTACTTGTTATTCGCGGAAACCTCGAATATACTCGTGTTTTTCTAAAGAAAATATTTACAAATTATTCGCTGAGAACTCTCTCGATTCGCGTATTTTTTCGATAGACCATATTTAAAATATTCTTGTATTATTTGTATTATACGATCCAATTCATCAGGTCTGATGAATTGGATCGTATTTACGACTTCAATGGAATAAATTATGACCATGGAATATTATTGTTTAAGCCATTTTATTATATCATTACTCTGTCCTGGATATTTTGTTCTACCTGGATTCTATCATCTTGGATTTTTTTATTCAAAAATATATATATGCATGTGTATGCATGTAAGTATATATATTTATATATTTTGAATATGTATGTGTATATTTACCGCTAATATTAATTATATATATATATATATATATATATATACTCTTGGAAAAGGCATGAATCCTTTTTTTTTAATCAAGTTATGGGTTATATCGCAGGGTAGATATGGCTGTCTAGGCTTGACTGGCAGTTATTCTATGAGATAGTTCACTCTGATAATTGAAAAAATTAAACGTGAGAAAGACAATAGAAATCACTTTATTATATTTCTCAGAATTAATGGCAGTTAACAGAAAATAAGGAAAAGGAATCTGTGGAGAGCTATCATCGTTTATGTCCTGTAGTAACGTTATCATAAAAAAATAAATAATAATTAAAAAGAGATTGATGAAAACGCAGTATCAATTTTTAATCTGGAATTATGAAGGATTTTTTATTCATAAATTTCAAGTTTCCGTCGTTGTGTTAATTGGAATTTGTTTGCTTTTCTAAACGGAATGATTTGATTGGCGAAATATAATAAGGTTAGTGGGATAATAATTCCTGCAATGTCTCTGCTGATGGAAGACATCAGGACAAATATAAGATGGATTAGTAAGCCAATTATATTATTATTGCTTACTTATAAAGATTGATTGTATGTCTCATACAAATAATTATCTGTTTTTGCCCCAAATATATCTGCAGCCTGAATGCAAACAAATATAGTACGTATTTTGCATCGTAAGTGGATTACGAGTAAGATGAGTTTTGTGCGAACAGATGTCTCAAAATAACAATCCAACGATTTTTACCACAGATATCATTGATTTATAAATGAGGCTTACTTCATTTCAATACGTAGGAGGTCACATCAAGTAAGAAAATGTTTTCAGAATCATTCGATAAAGTGTTATTTTTTAAGCATTTCACCCCACACAATGTGGGAGTGCTACTGGTTTGCAGGTAGTTACATAAAATGAGGGTGAGAGAAAAAAAATTGTAGAAATTGAATGGGAAAAGAATAAAAGATGAAGAGAGTTCAAGACACCAGAAGATGGCAATTGGCATTGTATTAAAATTTTTGAAGATTGTAGTTATCAGGGAAACAAATAAAGAGAAAGGAATTTCACAAGCGAAAAGTACGAGAAAAGAATCTGTTGGAGTAAAAGTGTCAGTTATATTTAACTATTTCAAAGGTAAATCGGCGGGGCCTAGATGATAGCCCATAAGCACGCTTAAATGTATGTAGTCGGGGCACCAGGGAACTTTTTTTAAGATATGATTCTCCCAGCGCCTACTTTCTTTTCTCAGGACTTGCTGCAGAGATGCGCAGGCCAAGCCTTGTTATTGAGATAAGAGATTTAATTTTCAGGACGGGCAACTGCTCACACTTTGTGTAATTGTTTTAAATTCGTTTGCCACACGACGGCTGTACTTAACTTCAACTAAATTTCAAATTACGGAAAAAATGATTCGGTGAATTATCTATCTACACGAATATGACAAAACATAATCTTAAGTTTTAAGTCGAGATTTTCAAAAGATGACCGGATTCTTCAGTCACTGACGCAAAAATCAAGATATACCGCCTACTTTAAGGGCAATAAGAAATTTCTGCCTAATTAACTGATTGCAAGTCACCAGGCGGAAATTGTGTTTCTGCACTCGAATGATAGCTGTCAGTGTGGAAAAATCAGCAGCGTATAACAAGTTTATGTGTTTGGGAGATTACAAAGCACTTACATTCACGTTCACTTTAATAGGGGAGATTCAGACTCTATGGAGCGTACGACGTCAAGGGTACTGATTGAACGTCATGCTATGTTAGGTTGATACGAAAACAGAGCTAAATTCGTGCCATCTGCGGCTGAGAATACCAAAACGAAACCATCTGACTTTTAAAACTAAAACTTGAAAACCATCTGAAATTTTTACTCAAATTTTCAAATTCCATTTAACAGATCATATATAAATGCAAAGATTGCACAGAAAAAAAACCCTATGAAAATCCAGTTAAAATAATAACGGTATAAAAATATTTGAATAATAAGACGTTTAAAAGACGCAATATATGTGTTTCACTAAGATCATCGATTCAGTAGACCTAGCACAAATATAAGCTAAGAATTCGAATAGAAGATAAATTTCTTTCTTTTTATGTGCCATGTCCTTTTAGGACGTAAGCGATCATGGCTCTCCACCTGCCTCTATCCCTATCTGCTCTCAACAAGTTATTTCCCTCTGCTTCATCCCCCAGACCACGTTCTGTCATCCACTTGATTAAATCCGCCAATTATGTCACGCGTTGTTTTTCTTTGTCTCTTTTCCCCTAACTATTCGACTCGTGAGTGTCAGATTTTGCAAGCCCTCCTTCCTCATTATGTGCCCCAGAAACTTCAGCTGCATCTTCATAATATTATAAGCCTCCTTCTTGTTTGCAACCTCTCTAACATCTCATCGTGGACATTATTTACATTATTCGGACTATTTTCCTCATCTTTGTCACCATATTTATCACAACATTTGGGCCGTTGCACGCTCCGGCCTTTTTCAGGTGGTTGGAATGTCGAACTGAACACTTTATTTCGCTCATTGGGGTAGACTGTTCTAGTTCCACGTGCAATGTTTGATGGATGTCAGTTATCAGTTATCTCCTGTTAATTTCCCTCTGAAAGTTCTCGACTGCCTTAACCGGGTATTGAACTCACACTCTTTGGGTTCTGTCACGGGATCTAACCAACGCTTTTATCATTTATATATATATATATATATTTATATATATAATTTTATGGCCTCAAGGACACATGGCACAGTGCCGTGTCCTATTGCCTGATCGCGTGTTTTCCAGCAGAATTCTAGGATCCTTCAAAATGAGAGAGAAAACCGAACACTGGTTTGTTTCTCTTGGAGGAAAACTATGTAGAATAGTAATAGAAACTGCGAACAGAATCTTGTTATGTAAGGAAACTGAAGAGTGATATTCGTAAGGGCCTTTATGTTAATTCCCCTGAAAATCTTGTTCCAAAACGGGTTCTAATGAGTAATGTGTCTGGTCGAGTCTGGTCTGTATTAGAAGGGGAGGCCTTACAAACCACTTATGACGCTACACAAGCAGGGAATATATTCATTGCATATGTTGCATTTATTTAACAACGACTGCAGATGAGGCTAAGCGTAGCCACGGCTGGGCAAGATGATTATTTACCGGTTACACAATCTGCATTTCAACCGTGTATTTCCTTCGGTGATATTAGCTAATTATATTTTTTTTAAATTTTATTATATATATATATATATATATATATGCAGTGCTGTTCGATAAAAGTGACTCACCTGATTTTTTTTTAATAAGTGTTCTCTTCTCCGATGAAACCAAAGTTGAGCTAAATTCAAAGGATAAGCGATCTAAAATCCGAAGAATCTTTGAAAGCTCTTTGAATTTTGCAGTAATTACTGTCAAGTATTCGTTCAGTATAATGTTCTGGGTATGCATTTCTTTTCATGGAACTGGTTTCTTAAAACCTATTAAAATGATCATCAGGTGCGAGCAGTACAAGAGAATTTTAGAGTCTTGTCTGCTCCCTTCTGCTGAAAGAGAGGAAATCGACCCCACCAAGCTCATTTTTATGCAGGATAATGCTTCCTGTCACAAATCAAAATCGATGAAGGAATATTTGATGAGAAGCAGGTGAGTGTTATGACATTGACGCCCAAATCTCCTGACCTCAATCCCATAGAAAACGTATTGAGACTGTTGCTCAATTGCATTCTCGAGAGCCTGTACTTTATAAAGCGATGGATAAGATAGTGAATGTAAGACGATCTGGTGCCAAAATCAAGCTATTTTCTGTACTCTTACGGGATTTCCTCTACGCTGCCCATTATGATCTTGTTGCTTATTTCCAGAGAGACATGCGAATTTGTATGGATTCCTTTTAAACGGGAGGGAGCGTATTTGGTTATGGAAGTTGACTTGATAGAAAGCCGTAATGTAAGACCCTTCTCCAGATAAGACCTAATCCGAGTCAAGTATTTCTGTGTATAGCGAGAAAATTATACATCAATTAAATCACGTGAGATAGATATATTATTCTAAAATTAAATCTAGTCAGTTATATAATCTAAAAAGATTAAAGTGAGATAGCTTATACAACAATTTAAATTAAATCTAGATAGACAAAATTGATTCAAGTGATTTATATATATATATATATATATATATATATATATATATATATATAAATAAATAAATATAAATAAATATATATATTATTTATTTATTATATATATATATATATATATTTATGCATATATATGTATATATCATACAAAAATTAAATCTAGATAGATATTTAAAAAACATGTGAAAATACAATGATATGAGGCAATTATAATTTTAGTTATTATGAAACATTACTCAAAATAAATATCCATATAGCTAATCAATATAGGTAATCAATATACAGCCCCCAAGCAAGTAATATCGCGTACACTTTTGATATGTTATTAATATCAATAAATCTATGTCAGGCGGAAGTTTTTCTACTCCTCTTCCTCTTTGTATATGGATTTCCCATTGATGAATCTATTTCTTCTTATATTCGCCGTGTTCATTTAGACATAGGTGACCATGCCTCTCCACAACTTTCTATCTCTTTTAGTCCTCAGGAACGATTCTCTCTCTGCCAAGCAGCCCTTCCCCACGTTTTACCATCTATTTATAGAGTCTCGTTAGATAGGTGGTTCAGTACTTTCTTTTATCAATTTATCTCTTCGAAATATATTGTAAGTGTCAAATTCTCCAAGCCCTCCTTTCTCATTTTGTGTCCAAGTAATTTGAGCTGTCTTTATGATCCTAAGTATCAGTCACCTTTTGTTTTATATTTTCCTTAAGTCTTCTTCGTTGCTATGTCTAATGTATTCTCAGCATCTTTCTGTGTAACCATTTTTGTCTTGCCTCCTCTTTTTTTTTATTCATATTTGCTGAAATTTCATAGCATTCATAGCCATAAAAAAAACATAAGAATACAGAATTCCTTTCTTTGTTTGAAACGAATTTTTCCCGTTTCTTACTACTTTGTTTGACTTTAGAATATTTGCTATTCAATTGTCTCTTCTAATATCGGTGTGGAATTTTCTGGTTTCTATTAAAACAAATCCCCAATATTTAAATTTATTTAATTGCTGATTTTATCATCTCCATGCCGTTGTTCGAATCTTTTTACTTTTTGACTTGCTGACAACGAACTTTTTTTTTTTCATTTGAGGGCTAAGACCTCGCTTCCCGCTTTCCTTTTTTACCATGTCAATAAGGTTGTGTATTTTTCCTTCTGTCTCTGCTATCTACGTAGTGTCATCTATCTCGTCTTGTTAAAATTGTTCCCAATGTTAATAATAGGTTAGCCTCGCTGTCGCCGTTGAATAAATCCGCTGAGATAAGACATACTTGTTTTACGATTCTTTCTTCTTTCGTGGACATACTCAATTCGTTTTCTATCCGTATGCAGACACCTTGCCTCCCAGTATGAGTTCGGGATTATTCTAACATCCTTCTGAAATAGATCAACGTTTCCTAGCAGTTCAAAGGGTCTTTGGACCCTAACTCAAAAAATGCTTCTACGTAATCTGCAAAAGATAAGTGTACAGCCTTCTGTATTTGTGATATAATTCGGAACATTTCTTGTAATATTGCTCTTGACCAAACCGCTTCGTTCTTCTTCTACAACCGGTCTAATTGTCCTTCGCCCTCTATTCAACAGAGTCCGGATTACTAGCTGGATTATGCGGCTCATTAAGTTAATATTTCGATAGAGATTGCATTCATTTACGATTGGCTTCTTGGTTGAGCTACGAAGATGGAACTGCTAAGGACTTCTGCTATGTTGCCATTGTCGTATGTTTCATATAATACTTATGTGATGTTGTGATGTTGTCAATGATGAAATGGTCGAGTGTTTCCATTACGAGCTCATTTAATCCTTTTGCTTTTCCCTTGTTCATCTTTTTCAGTGTATACCTTTCTTCACACTTTAATATTGCCGGTTCTGTTATACTTTTTTGATATTGATAATTCTCAGATTTCAACTTTGTAATTAAACATAATTAAACGAACTTCATATATATATATATATATATATATATATATATATAAGACATTTTTTATGTTTATACTTTCATTTTATAGATACAGATATTTAAGTAAATGCTCTATTTAAATAATCTGTTTATATTAAACGACATTTACCGGCCTGAATGTCCGAGAAATTTTAATAGAAAATATGCGTCCTACGAGAATAATGGAACCTGAATCTTATACGACACCATCATATAGCCTGGCGTGCTTTACCGATTAATCCACAGAGGACCTTTTCGGTTAACAAGGTCGATGGTACTGTTTTTAAACTACAATAAAATTGACCTTGCTAACCAAAATGCTCCTCTGTGGATACAGGTGCGATTCCTGTCCGAGCACGCATATTTTTATGGAAATTTATCGGACATTCAGGCCGGTAAATGGCGTTAATACTGTTTGTTATAAGCAGAGCTTACTTAAATATGTGTATCTATAAAAAGAACGTGTAAATATAAAAACATGTCTTAAAATATGTGTCGGACTTTTGTATATTTTCCCGCCTATAAATAAAATTAAATATATAGAAGTAGACACTCATTTTAATATTTGATAAAATCTTGAAAATTAGATTTCTTTTTAAATCTAAAAGAGACAAACAACAGGTCTGGAAGTACAAAACGAATAGTTTAGTAATTCTACGTTGAGACCATTGAGCTTGAAGTTGTGTCTAAGTACATCGGATTTAAAATGGAGCTTTTGTTTTCATTTACCTCAGGAAATCGAGGCAATGAATATAGTCATATAGAAGTAGAAAAGTTGCCTTGTCTCAGTTAACTACAAAAAAAACACGGTCAGTGTTTCACTTAATTCACTGAAATCACGAACCATTTACGGCACGGAAAATGTCGGCGAATTTTTAATGATTTTAATTGCCACTTTCTATTCCCAAATAAATTGATTAAAAAAGAATTTAAGAAGAAAAACAAAAAAAAAATAGCTACAATGATGAGATTAATTTTCGCCTTTCATGAATTGCGAATCGGTTTTTCCTTTTTCGCGAATGCGAATATCTTTTCTTCTGTCTAATATGATTTTGAAATATTTAAGCATAAAGATTAAGCACACACATTATTCTCTTTCATGCTCTTCATTATTAAAAATGATTCTTTTACAATGAGCTGGAGCATACTGAAGGAGAAAGGCAAAGAGAAAAACAAAGAGAAGCACAGGAAAAAATCAAACAGACTCCATGAAATTTTTATTGATATATTAACATGAACGACAATAACGATAACAATTATATTATCCGCAAGAACAACAACAACAACAACAATAATATTAATTGTATTCCCAACAAAAACGGCAATAATAAAAATATAAAAAGACACAAAACATTACAAATATAAAAACTAATATAAATTATATGAACAGAAAACAAAAAACATAGTAACAACAGCAAAAACGACAACGACAAAAATAAAATGTAAAAACAACATACCGAAAATGATAATTTGATAAGCTTTCAAAATATAATGACGCCGTAATATAAATTAACAGAATGTGCTATTTAACAGAACCGCTCTTCCAGTAATAATTAGAGGACAAAAAAAAAGTAATAATTCATCTATTAAGGAAATAGCAAAATATGGTACCTTGTCTAAAATATTAATGATTGTTTCACGGTCACATGCCGAACAAATTTTTGAATTTAATATACTTATTAAGTTTCCAAGAAAAATCTTCCTTTACCTCAGGTCTCCAGAAAAAAAGATATATTAAAGAATGGTGTCATACAGCAGACGAGGAAATTTGTATGTGATCACAAAAGAGAATAAAGTGCTGAAGAATAGGAAAAATCCCGTGGAATATTCTGATACAGACAGGTAACCTTAGAGTTACTTAAACCGAATATAATCCTGTTGGACAGAGAGAAAAAGAAAAGATATGTTATCTGATAGAAGTATTCTGGGAATCGAGTATAAGAACTGAAAGCAAAGAAAAGAGATCTATAACTACAATAATTTAAATTGTGATTTTTTCTAAGCGTTTCACCCCAAGCAAGGCAGGACGCCACTAGCACGCAAGGGGTTACAGAGAGTTGGAGCGAGAACAAAGAGGAGTGATAAAAGAAAGGATGAAGAGAAGGATAGGGGATAGAACAGGGCATCTGGAGACGTCGATTGGCATTACATTTGAATAGTTGGAGATTATAGCTATCAGCGAAACAGGAATAGTGGAGGGAGTTCCACAGGCGAGAAGTGTGAGACATGAAGCTATTGGAGTAGAAGAGACGGCTACATTTAACAGTTTCGACAGTGAACGGGTGAGAGCGAGATGCCAACCTAGTTGAACGCTTAAATTCACGAAGGCTGGGAACCAGTGAAAGCAGCTCATCGGAGCAGTTACCGTGAAAGTATTTGTTAAAAGACAGAGGGAGGCAACGACACGTCTGTGAGAGAGCGACTACAGACAAGATGCCAGATCAGGGGAAATTACATTGCATATCCGTCTCTGGATCAATACTCCATGCAAGGGCGAATGGTTGATTTGTAGATTTGAAGGATCGACTCCGGCGAGAAACATTTCCTGGCACGACACAGGGAGCCGACTTTCCAAGCTGTGAACGAAGCTATTGACTCAATTGTTTTAACGTTTGCAAAGGACGAGGAATGAAAATAATTGTGATCATTTGAGAAGTGGGGTACTGTAGAAAAAAGTTAGACAGCCTTTATAGGTATTTTATTTAGATCTGAAACTGGGGTCTTTACAAAACCATAGCTAAACAGAAATGATATCACCTGTCGACGAAAAGAACAGGTGTTTGCTTTTTATTCTGAAATAAGATTAAACTTTGTAGCATCAATCAACATAATAACCTGTTCCAAGACTAATACTACTATTACTACTACTACTACTACTACGCCTAATAATAGTAATAAAAATACACTTATAAAGAATCGCGATTTAATAAAAGAAAATGTTTAAATGTTAAAAAGTATTTAGTCAGTATGTTTTCAAGTTATGTTTAAAAAATACATATAAGCATAAAAGTATGAACAATGAAGACTGAACAAAGGTCGCTTGTCTTGAGCCAAACAACTGTACTAGTAATTAATATGTAAAAAAAACGAATGGAAAGCAGCCAGTCTGAATGGCATGAAGGTAAAACTTAAGTAGCATAATTGTGAACATGCTCACCTTGAAAATTTCCGTTCGTTGATTAATTATTAGGTTGGTGCAAAAATAATGTCGTTTTTTGATGTTCAAAACGTCAAAAAACGACATTATTTTTGCACCAACCTAATTGTAAGGGATTAATTAGTAAGGAAAATTAATCAGTGTCGTATAAATCTTATGGAATAAAATCGTCATTCTGCCAATTCGTTTTTCACATGTATCTAAAGTAAATGTTTTACAGCATAAAAGGTTTATAGGATAGAATATTATGGAATGACTACTATCAAGTCCTGGTTTGAATCCGATCGAAAATCTATGGTCAATTTTAATGATAAAAATTAAATGAAGGTGACAAATAATATGAGAGAAAAGCAAGCCTATGGGAAGGAATTAAAACCACATTGTAATAAACTGAAACCGCAGTAGTAAAAAAATGAGTTAAATCAAAGAATAATAGATTAGTGGCTGTTATTGTGAAGAATGATCACTATATTCAGTAAATGCTTGAAAGTTTTATCATATATGTATGTTATTTGTTCTATCATTAACATAATAGCTAATTAAGTAATATAGGTGTTGATCGGGTGTTAATTATTTTATTAACTTGTTATTGATTTAAAATGTGATTTTAGGGATTTGCATAAAAATTCCAGGCTTCCCTTTTTATCATAAATCCAGTAAGGTTAATAAAAATTGTTGAAACTACCTAAAAAGTTAAATCGCGCTTTATTTTCACGTCTAAAGTAAATATTTAAAATTGGACAAAATATTTTCAAGGCAAGTTAATGATGTCTATTTGATTTGCATAATAACTTCAGGCGAATTTTATGTATTGTTCGATCAACGTTTTATTCTACATCTATCTATCTATCTATCTATCTATCTATCTATCTATCTATCTATCTGTCTGTCTAAATATTTGTTGAAGCTTTATTCTTTCTTTCTATTGAGGAATCGGAGAGCCCAGTTCGAATTTCTAGTCACATCCATTACATTTTAATACCATTGCGAAAGTTATGTAATCTTTTATTCTTCCACAGCTATGGGTAAAATAGCAGGCCAGACTATCCCGCCTAGGAGAATGTAACCCTGAATTCAAAACTGTATGCATCCCTGGCACAGCGAAAGTAAGGATCGTTCGTATTGGTTCGATGATCCCTACTAAGGTCGACATGGATGGATCTCTCTGTCTATTTGTCGATCTCATATTTTATATCTATAATCTATCTCTATCTCTCTGTCAATCAATCTATCTAAATGAGAGAGAGAGAGACAGAGATTAGATAGAGAGAAAGAAAGACTGGGAAATAGACGTATGTATATATTCACCTCTGCAAACGAATTTCACATGTATTTGTACCTGTGTATACACTTATCTAAGAAGTACTATTAACCTTCTTAATATTCGAACTCATTCTTTAATCTCCCCACCCCCAAGAAGACATTACTCGTCGTACAAACAGCTGAGCTTGGAAAACAATGCGAAACTATTAAGTTCAAATTCGCCAATGTATTGCTACAAAATGTTTTAAATGTCTGTTTTAAATGGAGTTATTTAAAATAACACGTTTTTCCTTTCTCATCCATATGTCATTTTATAGGCTTGTTCGCATGAACATATTTTCTTGTCAGCTTATTTGCTTTTAACCCTGCCTTTTGTTTTAAATTTGATTTGAATTTAAAGACGTGCGTTGGTTGCCTTCATTTGTTTAAATCAGTTGCACGCGTTAACGTTTACAGCAATTTATTTGTCAATTGACTCAGAAGTATCTTATAAGTAAATCACATTGTAATTTTAGACCCCTGTTCCATATTAATAGATTTCGTCGAATTCAAGAGGGACTTAACATCTGCTGGGAATTCGATTTTTATACGACTTTAATTTTTCTGTTTTTTTTTTCTTATGTACACTTATCTTATATATAAAGTACAGTGTATGTGTGTGTGTGTTTTTGTTTTTGCATGTGTGTCTCCAGCAAATCCTCCGCTCCCACTGGTCCTATTTCAATGATTCATAATTCATTCAAATGCCCTAGAAAAGTTAGGCACATGGAACGATTTTCGTTGATATCAGATACAGGGTTGCCAGATGCGAGGTTTAAAATATATTTTAATATATTGTAATAGCTATTATAGTTGCTTTCATGGTTTAAGAGGAGTAACTCATATTTTCCTCTTTTTTTATCCAAAATTGCAGTGCACCTTTTATTATAAACTAGCGTAAAAGCCGACCTATCGAGCGGTATTTAAGCTACTTCTTGTGCAGGACTCTCGGGATAGCCAGCATCAAAATAGCTAAGCGGAGTAGATGTGATAGGCGTCAATAACCTACAGAATAACTCAAAATTGATCGCTGCATTTAAGTACTGAATTAATGTTTAAGCTTACCTTTTAAAAGATAAACGATAATTCTTCTGCTGCCAATTAAAGACTACTGGATGTACGTAAATCTTTTTTTTCCGTAAAAAACAATTATTTTTTATTTCATGGTTGACAGAACAGGGGGAAACTTTTAAGATAAAATTAATATAGTGTAAAGATAGGAAAATAGAAATTATAATTAGTTACAGGGGGCCGACACTATTTTTCAGACACTTTATTTTTTCAAGTTTTAGGCAGCACAGGCAGTCTGCACTGTTTTAGTGTAATGACAATAAGATTTAAAAACTGTTTCAATACTACAAATGGAAAAGCAGAATTCAAATTACAAATATTTTTTATTTTTTTACAAATTTTCACATTACACAGGCGACAGTATTTTTCGGATATTGTAGAAACAATGCTAATAGTTTATGGCAGCACACATTTTTTCTTCATAATGTTCGTACATATTGATAATAACGTCTCTTCGTGTTTCTAGCAGTCTATTTCTAGCATCTTGCATGCGCTGCCACAGTTCAGCCTCTCTGTTTATTTCTGGTCCGTCGTAAACAAGCTCTGCAAGCATTTCCCATATGTTTTCAATTAAATTTAAATCTGGACTTCTTGCAGGCCATTCCAGAGTACTTATATTTGCTTCACACATCCAATCTTTCACTGATTTGGCCACATGGATGCTGCAGTTATCTTGCTGCAAAATAAAATTACTTCCCATTTCTTTTTCTATGAGTAGTAGGGCTGTCTTTTCTCTGTATCTCAAGCTATTTTGACGTCCTTTTAACCACTCGAGCCACTCGGAAATACTATACCCCAAACCATGACTTCTCACCCTCCCTTCTTTTGAATGCATTCTTCTTCAGGATTTTAATACGTTTTCGCAGTGAATGGTAAAGATACTCAAATGTAATGGTCAGGGTACAATTTACCTGCAGAAAATTTGCATATTGTAAACGTTCGACGACTAAATCATTAAAAAACCCGGAATTTGTGTCATGTCCGAAAAATAGTGTCGCCTAAGTTGAAGTAAAAATAAAGAAAACATGAAACCAAAGACAAACCCATCAATCAATGTTCATATCATTAATGGACAGTTACTGCTGAACTACCTACTCATCAACACAAAAGCTCTCGGCAGCAAAATACACCTTTAAGCACATTTTTCAAATTGTCCCAAAAATAGTGTCGGCCCGATGTTTGCATTCAACATTTGACGAGTTAGAGAAACATAAGAGCTAATTAAGTAAAACATATATTATGGAATATAATATATTTCTCGATACATATTTTGGGATGCATTTTTTCCACTCTCCTTCAGCGAGTTTGTGATTGAGTACTTAATAAGGAGGGTGCCATGGTGGACGAGAGACATGGTACATGGTGTGTACAGTTGAATGCTCCGCATTCACTATTGCATGAGCGAAGGAAATGCATTTTGTCGAATGAAGGAAGAGAACTAGTCGAGCGCCTCGTGCGTACTAATGCAAGAGCACAGCGAATTCACTAGCAGGAGCAAAGCGATTGCAATCGCGTTCTTGCGAGCGACCGGCTTGTATGTTATAAAATTGTGTAGACATTATGAACATCAGTCGCGTGCTTTTCGATTTCGATCTCTGCAATAAGCAATATAAATATTTTTTGTTTTGTGCGAGGATATATCTATTTAAAATAATCAAACTGAAAATAGAATATTGCTACTATATCTGGACTTGCTTTTTAAATCGGCATCACCTCATGAAAGGCAGTTAAGCTAATAAGACACAATGCGTTACAGAGTGTGAAAGAAGTAGGAACAGAAACATTAATAATGAGCAGGAGGAAGCAATTGACATTGCATTTAAATTTAAGCAGAATAAAGGTCGCCGGAAGTATGAAGCCGGAAAAGTAGTTCACAAGTGAGAAGTGCGAGAAAAGTCTAGTGCTGCAGTCTATTTCAAAAAGTTTATGTGCGAAGACTTCATCCGAACCATCATCATGTCAGTATTTATAGAACACACAAAGAGGTAACCTCGGTAGAAAAGTGACTGAAACCTAGCCGCCAGATCAGGACCAATAATATTGCTTATTCTTCTTTTGATTTCATCAAGATGCACAAGGTAAATAGCAGGGTTACCGGACCCTATGTAACAGCACTGTTCTAAGCATGGATGAATGCAATGGAGCTGCTCAATCGTCACTTTACGATACTTTACTTACCTCTCGCTACATTGTTCCGATTCCCATAGATGTTCTGTCGAGCTAAAAATTCTTTCGTTCCAACCGTTCAGGCCTTCACAGCTAGGATCTGCCATGTCTTAAACAATGAGTCAACTCAGAAACATCCCCTTCGTATTCTTAGTAAAGTAGAATTTCAAATCATATAGCGTCTTCCCAGAAGTGTTCTGTAGTGAAATAAATTCCTGAAATAATACGTCCTCTATCACTGTAATCGTTACCTATTCACGTATTGATTCAACCGCGTGCCATTAAGACCCAAATGGCTACTGAGGGTGAAAGAGAATTAAAATACATTAGAAGGAATCGGAAAGCCAATCCTAAACAGGAAACATGAAACAAACGTCTATTCCTTTTGAGAAGACTGGGGAGAAATTTGAACCGTACGATAGGCGAATCTATCTACAAGGGGAGAAAATAATTAGTAAATACAATTTTGATTTCATGCGGAGATGATAGAAATATAGAGTTGGGGTAGATTTCAGAATGAACGGGAAAGCCAATCTTAAGTAGGAAACAAGGGATAAACTTCTTTTGTTTAAAGAGCTAGGGACGAGTGTGAACCGGGCGATAGGAAAGTCTATCTACTATAAAATCTTAATAATATGCAAATCTTAAATACTTCTTACAATTCCAGTGAGTTGTTACGGTTTTTGGGGTATATAACACGTATAACTAGTGAGCGAGTCAGAATGACTTATTTCCCTTTATAGTCGACCAATAGAAGGTTGACCAATCAGAAGCCGCACAACACTGTATTCGTTGTGTATAAAGGCGGCCATCTTGTTTCCTCTACCGGAAGGACCAAAGGCGACCAGGAGAAGGATGAACTACACTCTGCTGTGATATCCACTGCGAACCTAAAGTACGCTTTCCTACTGTCTCCGAAATATTCACTGCCAACCTCTGGATTCTATACTCGAGGACGACCGTCATGAAAATGTCTAACATGAGTAACCTGGAGCGGCTTTTGGACCTTATATTTGGTGAAACAATAGTTTCAAAAATATGACTTTAAAACAATTTCATATATTATTTCTTATTATTATATTATTTTCTTATTTCCTTATCATGTGTTAATATTTCATCTATGACATTTTGATTCTAATGAAAACTGTCCTTTTCGCTTCAACTCATTTTTAAACCTCACCATTCCTGAAATGTTTAGTCAATGTCACTATCAGTATCCATCCATAGAACGGAATTGCACTTGCTTCAATTCTCTGTGAGTAGATTTACACATTTACCGCTATTTTAGAACTGATAATACACACCAGTACAACTCGTTTTCATTGTTTGCGACAAAATTGTCCAGTTTTTCTTTATTCTTTACTTAGATTTTGGAAGGCATCTTTCCCTATTTCAAAGCGCGAAACATTAACCATATATTTAATATTACGTACTTGCTTATTTCGGTCTCTCCAATTGATAGTATACGTTTTGAGCAGTTTGCATACAATCAATATTTAATCCTGGGAAATGTTAAAATGTTTAACTGCACATATCATATGGTACAATCTTAGGTGCATTCAGTAAGTATGGCATTCTAATTTAGCTTACAAATCATTAGTCGGTAACACACTAGAGGGACTGTAAATATTATGACAACATTCCCTGTAGCAATATAAGATACCTCCGTAAACAGGGGATATCTCTTTTTATATGCTGATGTTCTAAGTGTCGTTTAGATGTGGAACAATATCGAAAAAATGGGGTACCCAGTGAGCTTCGAACTCAATATTTCGTCGTAATTAGTCTAGGAAAGCAAGTTTGCTATTAGACCACGTCGAAGTTCCCAAATAACTCTTTGCATATGCCTGCACGTAAACCTGACCAAATATTACCTTTTGACTGAAGTATAATTCTGATCAATGTTTACACATAGTCTCAAGTATGAATATAGGTGTGGTTTAACTATTGTCTCAAGTATAAACCTGATTAAGTTTTATCTAATGGCTCAAGAATAATCCCGACGGGTTATTTCTTTGGGACTGAAGTATAAACACGGCCGTTTTTTTAATCAAATCACCCCAATCAAGGCGATAATATCACAAAGACGCAAGGGTTTGCGGAAATTAAACAGAAATGAGAAGACTTTAGACGTACCCGCAAACCCAATCCTAAACAGGTAATATATTGTACACACACACACACACACACACACACACACACACACACACATATATATATATATATATATATATATATATATATATAATGTCAAAAGACTGGCGAGAAGTGTGAATCGGACAGTAGGCGAACTTAGGTAATCCAAAATCCAATTCATTTTAACGAGAGAATAAGTGCAAAGTTCACCAATGATGTGATAAAAACAGATTGCTACTTTAACCAGTACAAGTGTCCATGTTTGTTAAAGGGCAACAATGATTACCTTAGCTTAAGCCTTTTAGTTTTTGTTATGAATTTATTGATAACATTGGCTTAACATTTCTTGGGCATCCAAATCACAATTCTTTATTCCAGAAAATATGAAAACATATGTAGCATGTATCTACATATATTTTAGTGGAGCTCTTATCATCAATTCCATTCTGTTGTTTTTCATTTATTGATATCTCCGAAGAATATCCTTCGTTCTTGAGCCAGTGTTGTGCTAATTCACAAGCAATATTTTGTAACTTAGTTATCTTTCGCTGGAAGTGAGTCAGATATTGATCCAAGACATTTCTTAACTGCTGAGGAATAAGAGTAATAAATGAGTTTTCTAATGGGAAGAGGGTCCTGACGTGATATCGGATAGAAACTTGCTTTTTGATGAGACTCCATACAATGGCAAATCCTGATGAAGGATGTAAAGATGATTATTATCCCGGAATGATTAGTGGGATATTTCACAAGGAATTCCTTTGTCCTGTTAGAAGGACTGGTTAGAACTTCAAGTCATTCGGAGATGGCGATGGAGGTGTTGAACCCAATGAATCTCTTCTTGTGACTGACAAGAATCTTCGATAAACAAAACTCTCCCCTTAAATTAAAAATTCCACTAAAATTAAGGAAGATGAATTAAGAAAAATGATTCATAGAGAACTAAAAATTTAGATCTTAAGGTTAAGAAAAGTATTAATGTTAAGAGAAGGCACAGTGAAGTAATGGATAGCGGTTAGTTTTAAGAAATCGGAGAGCCGAGTTCGAATTCCAGTCAAATCCATTATATTTATTTACATGCTAATACGCTTAGAAAAAGTATTAATCCACTTCTTCTCCCTCCAGCTATGGGTAAATAGCAGGAACGTCCGGGTTCTGGTTTACGGCAGAAAGAAATGGCAATCTACTGCGGGAAAACACCTGTCGCGTCAGATCGAGACTTTCACAGTGATGTCATGCATGGCGCTAAGAGTCTTCAGAAATATCAACTCTGTTGACTGTATACAATTACTTTCTCGGATCAGTGGTAAAAATAGCTTCTAGCAAATGAATTCTATAGAACTTAGCGATGATCATCTTGCTTCGAAACTTGTGAGCTGTAGCTAAAGAATCAACAATCAAAGAACTGCACTAAATAACAGAAACCAAATCACTTGCAGACTTTCAACAGCAGCAACAACTGAAAAGGATAGCATCTGTAACTCGAAGATAAAAATAATGACATAATCAAGATACAGACATTCTATTATAATGCAAATTAACTGTTATGAATGATATACTCATAATTACGGGATAGAGCGATAACATTTAGTGGACTTGAGAGACTTCCTATTTTCCTATAATGATCTTATTAATTTCAAGATACAATATTGCCTAATAGTGTATCACGCATGACACGCAAGTAACTGACTAATGTTAAACAATGTTGATGTTACGTTACATCTCTTCAATGATATATTCCAACCTTATATGAAAAATAATGCCAAACACAAATCTCAATATTTCCATGTAATCCGACATATACTTTCATCAGTAAAACGTAGAATTAGCTACCACTTATCGGACAAAGATGTGTTTGATAAAATAACGGTGTGTATAATAATGTTTAAAAGTATAAGTACGCTGAAATCAGCTTGAGAAAATATGATGATAGTGGTCCAACGAAAATAAATAGAAATAGGAAGACCATTTCTTAAGCACCCATATTTAATCAACTAGTCAGTATTAAGCTAGAACATAATCACCTCCAATTGATTGATAAATATCTTCCTGAAAGTAAACCTCTTTGGAAAAATATTTAACAGAAACGCATTAAAACTAAGTTATAGCTGCACCAATAATCTTGTGATTATAAAGTTACACAATAATAAAAATCTAAACCAATTTAATAATCTGTATCATAATACACGTTCCAAGAAAAAAATATTAATTATAATGGCAAATGTAATTGTAAGAATTCTGACCAATGCCCATTGCCAAACAAATGTTTAACTAAATATATAATCTTTGTATTTTGCCTACAATAGAGAAAACGTCGGTTGCAAAATTCTACATTGCTAGTACTAAGAATCCTTTCAAAACTAGGTGGTATCAGCATATCTTGTCCTTCACCAATAGTACTTACACAAATACTACATAACCTTCTAAAAATTTTTGGAGTTTAAAAGAAGATAATAAGACTCTTAAGATGAAATGGAAAATTTTTAAAAAAGGAAGGACATGTAGATCTTTATATGAACCCTGTTTTCTTTGCTTACATGAAAATTTGGAAATTATCAGATTCAATAAAATATTCTTATTAAATCAAAGGAATGAATTAACTGTAAATTGAAGACATACTTTATATTAACACTTACAATTTTTGGAATTTGTTTATGCTTTTTCTTATATTTTTATTGTATTGCGTTGCAGCATATAAGACATATCTTTTGTATTTGATTAATTTGGATTTAATATAATTTTGTATTAGGCTCCTTGTAATATTAGTAACATCCTGTAATGATGGATTGGTATTTGGTTGGTATTTTTTACATTTTACTGGTTTTTGTTAACTTTTTTATATAAAGAATCTTTGTTCAACATTTGCTATTTATTTACCAATTAATTCTATACGTTTAAATTATTTACTAGTTTCTTAAAGATGCTATTTATTTATCAGCTAATAATAATCAAAATAATGTCATAAACTCACAGAGCATACACATTGTTTAGCATTTTGCTAAATTACCTCTACACCCCATTTTTGTTTCTTAAGTAATGGCATTGTCTAGATTGTATAATTTACCTATTTATGTATCCGTTTGTGTCCGTGTGTCGTTAGATGCAAATTTGCGGGTTGTGACCCATTTATAAAGAAGTAATTTTTAAAAAAAAATGTGCTTCTTCACTTGGTTTAAATTTAACGTAGGTCATTTTTGATTGGTTGATCAGAGTAAAACCCACAAAACTTATAACACCCCACCTTTTTCTTTTTTCGTACAAAGAGATTTTAAATCTAAATAAATCGTTCAGTCACCAGTAATTTACAATTGCCTGATGACTCGCATTGATACGCATCGAAACACGACTGCAATTGTGCAGCGATTTTGACATGTTGTCAATATAATATCCTAAAATAAATAATATTGCTCAACTTTGTATATAATCTACAGATTTCATTATTACTCTTATTGCAATTAATGGTCCAGTCCCCTTGAGCTAAAACAATCCCGAGTTATCATCAAGCGGCCTCCAGGTTTTAAAGATACCACTGTGTTCTTTGGGAGGAAGAATTGGGAGGAATTTCTCGCTCCAAATCTTCAGTACATCATTACGTCGAAAAAGCACTATTTTTGTTTTATCATTCCATAGTACTGTTTCCCAAAAGAAATTTTCTTTGTTCAAGAACGTTTTGACAAAATTAAACCGAGTAACAATGTGACATAGTTTGCGAAGAGGTGTTCGTCGAGGTCGGTTTCCATGCAACCCATTTCTATTTAAGCAATTGTACTGTGCGAGTAATTACACTGACACACATCGTATATAATTTTTTGACGATATCTTTAAAAACAGCGCTTGGGTTTATATTAACATCGCGACACAGTTTCCGTGCAGTTCTCCGTGACAATTTGGGTTATCTTCCATATCAAGGCAAATTCACTATCGGGCTAAATTGTTTAAACTTCTTTATAACGGACAGTACCGTAGATATAGGGATAGCTAACCGGTTTGAAATAGTTCTGTAACTATTTCCTGACTTGTGGAAGTTAATGATTCTCTGTCTCAAGTCAACGCTAAGCTCTGTTGGTCTTCTCCATCGTACTGTTATCATACAAATAACAATGATGACACTCTGTGCACCAAGTGATGTTCTTTGCTGAAATAATCAACAATATTCTACGGAATAAATAGTCAAGAAGGCTTCCCCAATAAAAAAATATGTTAATTACTTATACATATACGAATCAATCAATTTCAAACGATATTTTCTACTGTACGAATAATTGTGTCTTGTGTTATTTTGCATAATTCGCCTGTAAAATTTGTTGTATTTAACCTTTTGTTATTAAAATTGTGTTTTATATTTCATTTTTGTGTTTATTAACATATAAAACACACATCATAGATTATGGAAAAATAGATAAAAATATTCAAAATTGAAGCGTGTACGAATAATTTCGTCGTTACCTATATATATATATATATATATATATATGTATAGATAGATAGATAGATAGAGAGAGAGAGAGAGAGAGAGAGAGAGAGAGAAAGTACAAAGTAAGCAGTTCTTTCTGTGGCTTAAGCAGCAACTAATGATATTCACGAAGGACAGTTACCTGACACACGATGGCCTCTTATAATGAGTCAGTTTTTCCTCTAATAATTTTCTCACTTCCTTGAAACAAACAGACATATATCTACGGAATAGAATAATATGTATATCAACTGTACAAATTAAAACCTAAATCAATATAAACAAAATAATTTTTATATAGTTAAATATACAGATTTTTATTTATGTTAGTGAGGGAGCAAGAAGGGTAAATACAACAATCTATGGATTCCTGACTTACCTTGGTGTATATAATACCCCACTTTTCACTCCATTTGTGAAATATTACTTAATGAATTCATTGTATAAATCGAATATAGATTTTCGTCGAATCACGAGTAATCAGACTCAATAAAGAAATTTGATTGGATGAGTCATAATGGAAAAAAAAATTGAACGGAATCCTGTAGATTTTTAAAAGCTTATCAATGAATCTGATTTTTTAAAGATTTAGAATGGATGTTACAAAAAATACAATAAATCTGGTGTGCATTATCTAAATAAACTTCTCAAAAAGAATGTGGGTCAATGCACTCTCTAACGCAATATCTATTACTACCAAACCCAGTGAACATCAGCAGAATTAAACAACAATAAAATGTAACAGACATTGATACATTAACATCCTATCTGATACATCATCAATAAAAGCAAAATGAGTGAGACTGGCTAAACAGTCAATCTAACTGACTTTGATCAGTAGAAGGTCATTCTGTAAACTTTTCGGTGTGGCTGTCCAAGAACGATCTTATAGTTTTTGTTTTTTTTACGGTCAAGAAAGCTACAGAATAAAGAAATAAGATCCCGACCAGAACAGAAAAGACTGCGGAATATTAAACTTCTGTTATATTTTGTTAAATTGTTATATTTTACAAGAGAAATCCGGCGACGCATTGATAGAGAAATGATGACACCCAACAGCTAAACACAATATTAAGAAAGAAGGAAATTTCGTTTGAATAAAAGAAGTCTTCTGAAGTGCAACTCGTCTAATATGGCAGAAATATTCCGAACAATTTCCTCCCAAAGTCAAGACCCCAGGCAACACAGAATTGGTTCTCGTAAACAACATGAGGAAATAGCTAAATCTAAAATTAATGGTGCAATATTAAATCTAAAATGAATTCTTTAAAATGTGACGAATGTATCAAACGCTGATATCTATTTATAATAACAATAAATAAAGTAGGCAAAATTATTCAGAGTATTAAAAAGAAACCGACAAAGATATATTGTAATTATATTATCTGTTGAAACCTGGGGAAGGTTACTGGATAGAACAATCGCACGAAGGTTGGTAATGAACAATAATACTTAAGACAAGAACAACACATGTAAGATTCGCCAGCGGCGCGAAGAAGAATTAGTCAACTGCTAGAAGTGAGTCAAGTGAATTCCACAATGAATCTTCAACTGCAGGATATCTACCAACCGACCCATGAAGTCAGATTTGGCACAAAGCCGAATTTAATGTGGGGTATCCGAGCCCGTAGGCTCGGCCAGGAATTCTTCGTAGACCCCGTACAAAACGAGATAAGATAGCTGTTTCTCGAGACGAGACTAGACTCTACCCTTCGACATAGCCTCGTCTGGGAATCATCTGTGCCCGGAGGTAGAGAGTTTGACCAGCGCAGGCACAAAGATATGTGAATCAGACAATCAGCGTAATGAACCATATAACAAAAATTATCATCCTGATATGTCCCTGAAAGGGATATATTTGTTTGAAGTAGCAAACTGGTTTTGTTCTACTGAAACCTGGTAGGGCAATCTAGCAGGTAACCTTAATGGACTGGTCCTCGTCGTAGTGGTAGGCAATAGGCGTAGTCAATAGGCTTCCCGGCACCTCCGCAGCAGTCTGTATTTATGGCTGACACCAGCCAATGATATTCCTATTAGGCGGACCCAGGTGTATGCATATTCATTACATAACATACAAATGCTGATGAATAGAGAGCGTAGTGGAATCAGACAAGGAAATAGGACAAGAACTGTGAACGGGAACAGGGAACGCGACATTTATGCGTAGAATGTTAGCAGAAAATGCAATATAAATTCAGAAGGATGTGCATCTTTGTCTTGAAGAGTTCACAAAGGCATTCAATAAAATGCGTCACGTAGTTCTTTTGAAACCGCTCAGCAACATTGGCATATTTGGGAAGCATATTAGAATAATGAAGAACCTGTTCTATCAACAAACCGCCTGCATACGGATGGAAAATGAATTCAGTAGATATACAAATATAGAAAGAGTGTAAGATGTGTCTTCTCACAGGATTTATTCAACCTATGCAGCGAGGCAATTCTGAGAAAATTAAAAGTCATAACATAATTAATAATTGGCGCCCACAATCTTAACAACATAAGATATGGAGATGACGTATTGTTGATGGAAGGCACCGATAGAATGTTGACCATGTTTGCCGTAGACTCTGAATATGGAATCCAGTGAAGTCCGTAATCTCTTCAATACCAGAGGTTGGCAGCGTAGATTCAGAGAAAGTAGTGACTGTTAATTCTTTAAGTCTTCGATATCAGGTTGGCAGTGGAGATATTTTGGGAGAAAAAAACAAAATGGCTGCCTTTATATACGTCGCATTGAATATTTTGAGCTTTCTGATTGGTTAAGCCTTCTATTGGTGAACTATAAAATGAGTCAGCTCATTTTGACTGTCTCACTAGTACATATATCCAGAAAACTGTAACAATAAACTAGAAAATCTCCAGCCCAAGTAAAGCGAGGAGATTGTATTAAATATCAATTACAAGAGGACAGAATCCATGACATTTAACAAAAAGAGGAACTCAGAATGCAAACAACACATCGGAGGTATCGAAATCAAAATAATACATTCTAGTAAATAGCCACAGAAGCTTTCTAAAAGCTAAGTAAAGTATTAAGAAACAGGAAAAACTTCGTCAGAAACAAAGAAAATAGTACTGAAGAGTTATCTGACCTCTTATAAGGCTGTGAACGCTGGAAGATCTACTCAGAGATGAAGAAATGTTTTGAAGCAACAGAAATATGGTCCTACAGAAGGAGTTTGAGGATAACATGAACCGAATATGTAAGCAACGCCAACGTTCTAGAGAAAGTGGAAACAAAACAGAAACGTGTACTTAGCATCAGGATGAGACAGCTGAAATTTCTAAGACACATAATGAGAAAAGAGGGCTTGGAAAATCTGATACTCACATGGCTGAATCTAAAAAGGACAGAGGAAAACAACGTATAAAATAATTAGTGAGTTAGACTAAATGGATTGCGGACAAGAGTTGGGAAGAAATAACAAAAAGCGAAAAATATGAAGAGCTACAAAGCATATGAAATTGTAGTGGGTCGTGATCGCTAACATCCTGAGGAGACACGGCAAGTCAGGAAGAAGAAGAAGAAGAAGAAGAAGAAGAAGAAGAAAGGGGAGGAGGGGGATAAGAATAAGAAGAACGAGAAGGAGGAGAAGAAGAAAAGAAGAAGGAGGAGGAGGAGGAGAAAAAGAAAAGAAGAAGAAGAAGAAGAAGAAGAAGATACTAATAGTTGTAGGCGAATTTTTATAGCATTGGCAGTAAATTAGTTTATTAGTTACCTACCGAAACTTTACATGAAATAAAGTTTCAGCAATGTTTGAAGCTAACTAGGACATGGATGATTTGTGGTTGGCAAAATTGATTTGGAAATTGAAGGAAATTGGAGAAGACTATCTGTCAGTAAATCAGCAGCGACAACATAAAGGCAGCTGGCGCAGACAAGGAGAGACGTAGAAAAATTAATGGGAGAAATGTTGAATTTAGTGATGCACAACAGAAAACAAAAATTAACAGGAGGATTTGGGTTAGCGAGCGATGTGGTGATTAAATGAACGGAATACAAATGTCTAAAATAAATATATTAAAATCAACTTCAATTAAACAATGGATAGAAACCTCATCGCCATCCTTGCCAAATTAGATAACAGTAGATCTTAATACATCATTCATATATATATATATATATATATATATATATATATATTATCAGTGGTTAAAAGATATTTTTAATGGACACTTGTATTTTATTAGACAGTCTGTTTATTTATTAAACAATATATTTATTTATTTTCGTCTAAGGGCCTGAAGTCTCGAGAAATCTTATGAAATAAAATTTATGCTCTCGAATATTCAGCCGGTAGACGAAAGTAAATAAATATACTGTTTGATAAATATCCAGTGCGTCTATTCAAATACTATGAATATCCATTATAAATAGCGTTTAATATTCTGGAATAATGATAGTACATTAGATTCAATGACACACACACACACACACACATATATATATATATATTAAAAAAGAAAGAAACCGTTTGATGTGGATTTGTTTTAGTGTATATATATTATATTTTATTCTTTATATTTTTCTATTCATGTTTCATAATTTAACGGAATCAATTTTTAAAGGAATATAATTTCCTTATGTTCTTTTAATATTTCATTGTTCGTTTTCTGTATTTGTAGTGGACTTGAACTCATCTTTACGACTGTTGGCAAAAGTGACATTCTGCCTAAGAGGTAATACAATAATTAGGTTTTGTTGTCAGTGGTGGTGATAAGAGATGTTTTGATGATAGATGTCCCCCTATCCATACATCACCCCTGAGATTCAAATGCACAAAATGCAAGAAGTCATATATATGCATCAGCCAAGAATTTAAAATCAGAATTGCCATTCCCAAGACAACATCAAATTTCTCGACAAGAGAAAACTCTTTGTATCGCAACAAATCTACGAATGCAACCAAGGCAAATTTAAAATAATGCCAATATACCAAAGGGACAACTACTCTTTCTTACAAATTCCACAAAAAAAAATCATAGACAAATTTAAACCATCACTAAAGAGAACATAACGGTCCACACATGGGCACACGGCATGCACCCATAATAGCCGGATACACTAGTCGGATCGTATACATACATACAGGTACGCACTAGCAAACCGGTACCATGGAGAATATATATATATATATATATATATATATATATATATATATATATATAGTGGTACGTGTTTAGAAAAACCTTAGTTATTTTGGCTTGTAATTGAACAAACCAATGCCCAAGGAAAACGAGGAATTAAAAAAAGAAAGATCTAAGAACATGAAATTGAGGCGAAAGCAATATATATATATATATATATATATATATATATATATATATATATATATATATATATATATGCCAAAACAGAGACTACTCACTGGCACACAGATGAGCCCTGCGCAACACAGGAATATATATATATATATATATATATATATATATATATATATATATATATATATATATATATATTTCATGTATATGTGTGTGTCTACTGATTCGTGTACAAGCTAGCGGGGAAACGCACACTCACACGCACACACGATACAGAGAGTTGGAAATGGTTTTGACAGTCTCAGGGTGATTTATGGATATCGGTGCATCTATCATAAAAAAACCAAAAAACATGTGTCATTGCCACCACTAACCCCAAACCTAATTATTTTATTATCACTTAGGTAGAAATTCATTTTTGCCGACAGTCGAAGAAAAATTAGATCAATGCACACTGCAAATACAGGAAAGGATCAATGACGAATTTAAAGAACATAAGAACATTTTATTCCTTTAAAAAATGATTCCTTTATTTTCAACACAGAAAGACTAATGGAATATTTCAAAACGCAGAGTGGATACATAGAAAAAAATTACGCATCCAGAAAGAAGCGTAGAAAACGAAAAGACAGAATCTCCGGATGTGGGACAACAAACTTAAACAAAGAAAATTATCATTTTTCAATGCCATCACAAATAAAATAACCACAATCATATAGGAAACCTTCATAGAAATGGAGGAAACATTTATTCCAAGGAAATTACGGGAAAAATAATCCACAAGTCAAGAAAAAAGATAAAAAATACACTAAGCATTGCAAAATTGCAGGCCCAAATTGAAATACAGGACAAACAATGTACTTTAGAAGAATACACAGCGATTCTGAAACAGAAATCAAAGAACGACTTCTGAAAGAAACTCACCCATTTCTATCAGAGTGATGGGAGTCAAATTGCAAAGAAGAAGAGGAAAAATCCTGGAGTATCTTCGAAAGAAAGATAACCTGGTTGAAAACATTACGTAGAAAAGTAAAATTGGATAAGGAGACAGAAAAAAAAAACACGATCCAAACTCACAACAAAAGACTGTAATCAACACAAAACAGCTACATGTGAAATCAGCAAATACAGATGAAACGAAAAGGAGAAAGGAGGACTAATCCATACTAGCAAATGCAAACACACCCACACAAAATATACAATTATGAAAAATATGCTTTAAGAACATACAAAAAAACTATCACACCACTGCACAAACAGCCAAAGTCAAAAATGCACACGCATTCACAAAATCTACACTTACGCATACCAGCTAACACAACAAACCACTAACAAGCACTACCCATATCAAGAAATACAATCAAAATTCCCCGAAAATCTATGTATACAATACACATACAATCCATACAGAAACAATGAATGTAGATACATCTGGAACTCATCTTATAACAAAAACGAAAACACTTATATAAAGTCATCTAGAAGCAACAACTCTAATTCTACTAACTGTCACTGACTACAAGACCTAAAACGTGTAGAGAAAGGACATCTCTTAGAAAACACGAAATATGTGGAAAGAAACAATCGATATTGTTTAGAATCCTCAGTATGAACAAGAAGACTTGTTTAAATGACATAAAACCCAAAATAATAAAACTATCTACATACACACTTACAAAGGACGAAATCAACCTATTAAAACTAGGCCTAAAATACTGATCTGCTGTGAAAAGCAATATAACAGACCTAAAAAAAAAGACCTTAGGGAATTTGAACGCAAACTCAGACTAAAAGAAACATTTAATAATAACGAAAACATTAAGGATGAATCATTAGTCAAAAAAATATCTAATTTCTTCCTAAACAAAATTAACACTACTAATGAGCTAAAAATATTTTTAAAAACTCTGGAACCTCGATCTACAAAAAATCCAAGCCATTCAACAACTCTACATACAGATAAAGATTAGTCTTATATAGCATCTGAAGAAAAACAACATTATAAAGGAGAAGACGAAGGCAGGTCCATAGTAATCATGGAAAATATATACTAAAAAACAAAAACTCCTCGAGGCACTAGGGGATAAGAACAAATAAAAATAAACTGACACCAACATAGACAAAAAATATTATACCAAAAATCACAAAACTATGCACAACGCATAATAAGTTATTAACAAAAAATAAAGTATTTTCTATTAAACTTTTACCCAAAAAACAGTTTGTATGGACTACCAAAAATTCACATATCGAATGAAATAAAAACAGCTATCCAGACACGAAAATCTGAATTCATTAACATCCCAAACCCCACTGACCTTACATACAGACCCACAGTATCAGGACCAGCCTGTCCAACTAGCAGACATAGTTACTTTAATAAGTTACTAATAAACAATACTACAACTATTTACTCAGCAGATTAAGAGTTACATCAGAGAAGATATTCATTTTCTTAGCTCCATTCCCCGAAGAGTGGATCCGTGAACGTTTATAGTATATATAGCAATATACCCCATGGATTAGTTAAACAGGCAATCTCATTCTGGATTGAAAAATATCCAGAAACACTACATCCCAGATTCACTAAAGAATTCCTTATCGATAGTATAGAACTAATTCTAAGCAATAACACCTTTGATTTTGACAACAAAAAAAACTATATCCAAAACTCTAGGTACAGCAATGGGAACAAAAATAGGACCAACATATGCCACCGTAACATTAACTTACCTAGAAGAATACCTCTATGAAGTGAAAGAATATATATATGGGGAAAATATAAAAACCTACTTCACTAAATCCTGGAAACGATACTTAGATGATTACTTCATATTCTGGAAATTCTCATGAGGCGATATTAACCGATTCCACACTCTACTTCAGAACTTACACACAAAAATGAACTTCACTCGAGGGTATAATTTTAACGAATTACCATTTTTAGATATACTCATTAATTTCAGAAATAGAAACAATCACATAATCAAAGATATCTACCACAAACCTACAGACACCCAAAAATATCTCCACTTCAAGATTCATCACACAAAAAGTTGTCTAAAAATCTATCCCCTATTTTCAAGCACGTAAGGTTTGCACTATAGTGTCTGATAAACCTCTCCAAAAAACCCGCCTAGAAGAATTACATAGAACTCTAAAAAAAACGAGGCTACTCTACAACACTAATAGACAAATGTTCGAACAAGAAAAAATCCCCTAGACCACCTATGAAATCCAAAGAAACGTAATGTCGAACAAACTTTGACATATGTCTCAACATAGGACATGAACAATCCAGAATTATTTCCAAAAATTACAAATAATCTAAACCTACTTAACAAGAATGATGAACTGAAAAATATATTCAAAACAAGAAAATTAATTAAAAGCAAACACCAATCTAAAAACCTGAAGCACATATTACCATGATCCAAATTTAACTAAGACACAGTAAACTGGGTCATAAAATGCAACAAAAAAAAGATGTGGGCTTTATGATATCATTATAGAAGGACACTCTTTCACTTCTGAAAACCTCAAAGAGGTATTCATAATATATACAAATTTTAACTGCAACTTCAAAAATATGATTTATCCACTCAAATGCACAAAATGCAAGAATTCATGTATAGGTATCAGGCAAGCACTAAATCACAGAGTTTCCCTTCCTAAAAGCAACATCAAATTACCCGACAAGTGAAAACTCTTTGTATCACAACACCTCTACAAATGTAATCAAGCAAATTTAAAATAATGCCAATATACTAAATAGACAATTATTCTTACATACAATTACATGAAAAAAAACTTCTTAAACAAATTTAAACCAGCACTAAATAGATCATAACACACACAAAAAAGCATACACACATAATGACCAAATACTGTAGTCGATTCTGTTATGCTGACATTGAAGATTGTTATGCGACGAGAACGGTTGAGAAATACCAGACGCAAGACTTATATTTATAACACAGTTCTACGTCATCGTACCACGGGAAAGAATGAAATATTAACATATGCGATATATATATATATTCGTTGTCCTCCTATTACTGAGAGTAAAAACAAGAACAAAATCTATTCCATAACTGAGGATGTCTGTAGGAACAGACGAAAGCTTGTAAAAATAATAATACCTTATGCAACTGAAATTTATAAAACAAGTATCTTTTCATTCATAAACAGGTTCGGGGTTTTTGTATATTATTTGAATTGTTCGCGAAGATGGATTTCTCGCCAATTAAATCATTAACCTTTGTATTTGTTTTTTTATGAATAATTCATGAATATATATATATATATATATATATATATATATATATATATATATATATATATTCGTGCGTGTATGTGTGATTTATATTTTATATGAGTGGTACTTAATTGAAAGCGTTCAATATCGGCGATAGAGCTAACATAATTAGTTGTATGTATAAGAATTTGTGACCAAGGGTTTTACGCTTTTGCAATCATCAGACATACTGTTGCGCGCAATAGCGTGAAATACATGGTCACAAACTCATATCAATACAAATTACATATAATATATATATATATATATATATATATATATATATATATATATATATAAACCCAAGAAAAGCAATAAAGCTAGTAAGTGGTAAAGCTTAGATTACTGCTAAATATTATTGAAAATAAAGAACAATAAAAAAAAAACACGAATCTTGCATTCAAATAGACAGAATTTGATAAATGACTTTATTTTTTAATCTTTGAAAAGGGTAGTTACCAGTAAAGCTAGAAGGTTTGGTTTGGTTTGGTTTGGTTTATTTTGTTTTACGGCATATTAACCTCAATGGGTTATTTAATGCCGGCAAAAAAAAAAAAAAAAAAATTGCTGGTAATATTTTGTTTTGTCAAAAATCTGTTTCTGGTAGTATATTTCCTTAAGAATTGTATTGGTGGTAATAATTTTTTTCAAAAAAGTATTACTGGTAATAGTTAACTATTTGTCCATAGCTGGGGCCGTAACAGGTGCTACCACCCCGGGTCAAGGTGGTCCTTGGAACACCAGCAATTAAGAGATGCTTCCACCCTCCTCAAAACTTCCTGATCAGAGGCCTTGCTGCTGGACTTAGTTTACCATCTTACCCAGGACGCGGATGTAGTTTAACGTCTTACCCAGGACGACCGTAAATCTAGAAGGTAATTCCATAAGCAAGCAGTGCAAAAGAAACTATTTGCATAGAACTTACAGTTACGTAGCAATTTCAGTATTATTATGATATAACTCTCAATTTACTAATACGATTAAATATTGAAGATATTGATCTCATCATAAAATATACCTTAAAATGAACTAAGTGAGCAAATGAACTGACTAAATGACCTAAAAAATGAATATATATATATATATATATATATATATATATATATATATGAATTAAGCAGATAATCAATTACGATGTTGAAAAGTGAAATGGAATTTCCAAACATATATTAGCATTTGCATCAGGAAAGACTTTGAAAAGACTGTTTCGCTGTATCACAGCTCATCTGTGTGGTTAGATATCCGATCGCTTCAAGCCGGGCCGAAACCCGACCGATTTGGTGTCAGTCAGAGAATCTAACCCCTATGTTATCGGCGCCCGGCAAAGAGAAATGCTAATTTTCTCGCATTTATTTTTTCATAAACACGCCAGTCGCCCAGAGAAGTCAATCTGTTGGGAGTCTTGCAATATCAACAGTAATAGTCACTGTTTACAAATTCGTGCTTTCTCCCCACACTGCTCGTCAGAATTATTTTTTTCAAGGTGTGTCTGTGTGTGTGTATGTGTATTTATATATGGAAGGTATGATATAGCGATATATAATTTCGTATAATTTTACATATCAATTTATATAATTGTATGTATTTAATTTTGGAGGGTACTCATTCCTGTCTACTACCTGTCTTTTACAATTTACCATATAGAAGACGATTGCTTGTCTTCGAATCATCATCTTTAAAAAGTAAATCGTTTATGAACAAGTCTACCCACATTTGACTATTTGTCAAATAAATAAAAAAGAATTAAAATTAAAGTAAAAACTTCTTTAAATATTTTATTTCATAAGGCATTCAAGAATTCTACCAATTATTTTCGTTTAGTCACATGTAGTGTATTTTATTATTGCTTCAATCAGGACAGAAATATATATGCAATCATCTGAGCAACTTGTGTATTAAATTTTGCTATTAGTATAGGTTATCAGCCACAAAGAGTTTACCGATTATTTTGTGTTAGGAAGAATAACGTGTTTTAGCCTTCTAGTAGCACACCGATACTAATATTAGCATTAGTGTAGCCATTGATACACTAACACTGAATACGAATATAGAAAGACGAAATACGCGGGCGTAACAAACAAAACATTTAATAAGGCCAAAAACTTACATACATATATTCAAAAGATTTAAATATGTTCCAAAACAAATGATTCTTCATATTGTCCCAAAGGAACAAGGAGGGTTACAGACGAGAACAAAGAAATAACATATCAGCTATATGGCCTTTGATCGTCTGCAGATAAGTGAATGGAAATTATTTTTTTCTTTTTCTAGGCTGTACACATGTTGACCAGTGTGTGGATGTCCTGGATGGTCAGGAAGGTAGAGAGGTCGTTCCTCAAAAAAGCGTACGCAAAAACTAAAAGGGACAGAAGAGTTCTCCTCTCAAATGGGGCCGAACTCCCATGAGTTCAACCCAAGGGAAAAACAACTGTGGTCGACATTGCTAAAATATTTGAGAAAGAAAGTAAAGATTTAAATACTATGTTCCTGTTCAAAGAATTGTTATTTATAACGTCAACATATTACCTACAAATAAAATAAAGTAAAGTATAATTATACATGGAAATTCTACAAACCCCAATAATTTGAGATGAAAAAGAACTGCAAAAGCAAAAGTTTTCCAACAGAAATTCAAATATCAGAGTGTACAAGAGTTTTCGAATAAATATCAATGCAAAGAAGAAATTGGAATGTGAAAAAAGAGAGAAGAAAAATGAATATAAATGAAGAAATATCAAAAGAGAATAAGAGAGGGGAGAATGAGAAAAAGGGTAGAAGAAGCAAATGAGCAAGAGAAAGAGGGAAAAAATTTTAAAAAAAGTAAATAAGTGAGCAAAAAAGAAGAAGAAGAAAGACAAAAAGAAAGGAGGAAAAGGAGAACCCCCCCGCCGAATCCTTATTCCAAATACCCATTTAATTATTAAATATTCAGAAAATTTTCTCACACCTGTTAATTTAAACTGCGATCATTCTACAACAACCGGTTTGATTAGTGCAAATATTATAAACAATCCAAGCACCCTCTTTAATTCCATCCATCCTGTCTATTTAAAACTTAAATGTATGTAGTGAGTGTAATAACAAAAGTAGGATTAAGGAAGCTTTATTCTGCTCCTTAAATTGATACCAGCTTACTGACTAATCATAGTCCTCTACAAACGAATGAGTTCTCTAAAGGGAGGTAGTCCTAAAACAAGGGATATTACTCTCGACTATTTTATCACAGTGGGGCTTAACATATACTTTCCGTCGTCAATACGCTAGATTTCAATCTTATAGATTTGGGAGGGGGGCATGCATTCCTTTTATAATTTGTTCGCATTTCGTATTGTATCTGAATGATTGCCTGTTTCTCTTTTTTTATATTATTTATTTATGTTTATTTATATTTTATTTTATATTTTATTTTATATTTTAATATTTATTTATATTTGATAATATTTTACTCTTTAATCGTGTATTTTTCCAACTACTTAATGCTTATTACTGCTACCGTTAAATTTTAAATGATTTTTTTTTTAATAGAAACGATGTTTTTCTCCATCGTTCTTTTTAAGATTTTTTTTTTACTATAAATATACATTTGGGAAATTCTGGAAAATGTTAAAAGCAGATGTTATTATTATTATTATTCCCAGCGCCACAAAAATAGTGTTATGTGCGCTTAGTGCTAACAATCTATTTTCCCTTTGTCAATCTATTTCGACTTTAGATATATGTATTAGAGAACCTTTTAAAGTTATCAATATTAATATCAAAATATATGTCTATGAGAATAGAAGTTTTTCAAAGAAAATCTCCGGTATTATCTTTGACTACGGCTGCGATTGGCAACTGTTTTGGCTCAGGAACCCCTTCGAGAGTGATGTATTTAGTGGAGGACCACACCTTCTAAAACATTTATTAGTTAAGATTATATTTCATTTAATGCGAAATGTAAATTGCATAATAATAATAAATGAAACTAAGACAATAGTTGTATACAGAAAAGTTTCATTAAATTTATCTATTTGAAAATTACATATCACCCAGCCCAAGTAATTTAATAAGACAGATATAAATGCTCACACTTTTTTTACCGTTTTTTGAAATCAGGTGTGAGGTTCCTTGTTGGGATCCTCCTCACTGCGTCATATTCCAAACTCAACAAATGTTCGTTAATGTTGGAAGAAACTTTCTATTTTCCTACAAAGGTAAAACTCGCCCTCGTCAAGCTTGCCTTGCAAACAGACCTAGTTTTGTTTTGACTTAGCTCATATGCCTCACTGTGTGCAAACAGCCCCTTTCCTTATAACGTCATATTAAATTCATTTAAATTCTCAAGCATATCAGCTGAAAACAACATCTCATAACTTCACTTCTCACATCCCATTTTGGTCACAAAATCACAGAAACTCCCCTTCATGCCCCGAAAGTGGAGGATTTCATTCTGTAATTCCTAAACCCGTTTTAGGACTTTGCTCAGGATCAACCCCTAAACACTGTTGTGTTAAATCACATCTCTATACTCTACCTCCATGTCATCATTTAAATTGTCGATTGTTGAGCATCCTACCTCTGATCGTGTTCACCACGCTTGCTACAGGTTCTACGAGATGCTTTAAGTTTAGTGCAGTTTTTCAAAGGCTTTGCCTATCCAAAACACAATTAAAAGACTAGATATCACTGGATGGTCTGCTTTTAACTTCTCTAAAATTGTAATCATACGAACATTTTCCAGTAAATACTTGCCATTCTAGTCCATGACAAAGAACACACAATCTACAACACATTCAAACACGTCCTGACCATTGGTTGTATTATTCATTGATTCCAAACCAATTAATTCCTTTGTGATGAGGATTTTTTGTCAATTTATCGAATAATGGTAAGAAAACAAAACAAAATTTTCGCTCTCAGAGTTCAGCTGTTCTGTTTGTTTGTCACTGATGAAGTCTATGCGCCGCTTTGTAGTCCTTCTGAATAAAAAAAAATGGTTTCAATTTTGCTTCTCGCATCAAGACATAGGAAGTTTGCACAATCTACAAACTCGCTTAACAAACTTGCTATAAGAAGATGGCTTGTTTTTAGCGAGAGTGCATGCTTCCATGAACCTTGCCTCTAGAGCACTATCCTAAAGTGTCGATTACTTCGTAAATATAGTCTTTTGGTTCTTCAACTTCGTAACACACTCTGCAGTTGTTTTTTTTTATGCCTTCTTCCTGGGACATTCCGTTACAAAAATTGGCATGTTTTATTTGGTGGTGTCGTTTCAAATTGTATTCCCTGAATACAGCAACCGGCTCGTGACATATTAAATACACTGTCTTATTTCCTGAATTAATGAAGAAATATTTGTGAGTACAATCTTTATTAAACGCACGGCATTCTTTTTTTTTTAATTTTTTGCTTTTTGGGAGGGCCCATGGCTCACTTGTGTCGGAATGTTACAGATCTTAGCCTTGCAAAGACGAAACTAAAATGAGACTAAAATGGCCGGTAACGTGAGTATCAACATCGACAGAGCATGCGTACGAACGGGC
Organism: Acanthosepion pharaonis; assembly: GCA_903632075.3. NCBI lineage: Eukaryota > Metazoa > Mollusca > Cephalopoda > Sepiida > Sepiidae > Acanthosepion > Acanthosepion pharaonis. Next base: position 636,847 of record CAHIKZ030000350.1, read on the forward strand.
GCATGTATAGTAGGTATCCGATTACTCGCAGTTTACCGTGATTACGAATATTTTTGATTTGGTGGTTGTTTTTTTTATTTTTTGCCGAATACTTCGGTAGGACGTAGAAAACTCTGTCGCGAGCTGCATGCGGTTCGCGGATCGGTAATTGACCACACATAGTCTACTGTATGAATGAAAATTGCAACTGAGGATTTTTGAAAAATATTCAAGTGAACGGCTTACCAATTAGGAAGAGAAAAAAGATCCGACGTCGAGACGCCGACCCCATTTCTCATGATTAGGCATTTTTTAACATTTTTCTTATTACAAAATAATTAATGTCCACTTTACGGAGGAAGTATCAAATATTCATTTATTACGGAAAAAGTGTCAAATATTTATTTTTCATACAAGTTCGCTTGTTTATTTCTCTCTTACATGTTTAAATTCAATTCGATTTCCAGGATATTTTCGAAGCTTAATTGTTTTTTCTTGTACATATCATTTTTTAAAATTATTTTTTGATATCCACCTTCTTTGTTTAATCTTGAATTATTCTTGTTTTTGTCTCTATCCTCATTATGCATTTCGCGCGTTTTTATTTGTATTCTCTATTCTTTTCTGTTTCCTTTAAAAACCTATCTGCCATGCGATGAGACCATTTTCCATTAACGTATCTTTGGATTTCTTTGGCGTTCTTTAATTTCATTTTTGATTTTCCTTCACTATTTTAACATCGTAATGCATATGAATAAACAGGTCGCTATCTTTAGTTCTAACCTTTACACATTCAACGTACGTATTGATAAACATTTCTCTACAGAATATTTTAATATTTAAAGCACTGATATTACAAATAGGCATAACATATGCCTTGACATCATGGATATGATCAGAACTTTGGGTCACTTTCACATCTGTTGAATCAGTTTGAATAGGCTGTTTCTGGCAGTGTGTACGAATTATTGGAATTTGAACGAGATATGATCAAGCGTGCGAGACGCATAGTCTATTCCATTTCCGAGATTGGAGTATATTTGGCTGCATCGTGCGCCAGGAAGATTTGAGGGAAACCATTATTACTCCTTCGAGATATTAAGTGGCTAACCATGAGTCAATATTTATTGTAACCAGTGACATCTGACTAGAATAGCTTGCAGTACCAGTTAAGAGACACTAGGTCAAATCCCACCTGAATAATGTGCTGGGTGTAATAGACGCATATCTGATAGGATAAATGATTTTTAATTTTCGTCCATGGGATATGAGCGAAGAATGCTTACCAAGTTGTGCCTGCTAACACCACTTTATATGGTTCCTTACCTGGGCTCAAGACGCCGCTATTTGGACTCGGAAGAAATAGAACCTTGTCCGATCAGTGATGGTTTTAGTTATTTCGTACTGATGGTAGAGTTCATATTTTGCGTACACTTCATGATTTCATGGATCCTTCTTGTCAAAACTGCACCGTACAAGATGGTGATGGTTTGGTTTATGTTGACGTAGTAATGTTTGAACGCGCTGATACACTAAATACATAATTCTTAGTGAATATTGTCTGTACAGCTTCGGAAACATTTGTACCCATTTATGGAGTTCATGCAACAGTGGCTTATTTCAGTGGAAGAATTCCCCATTGCCATCGAGTAAAGGCTGACAAGAAGTAAAAGAAAAATGGCTCTGTTGATTTTCAATGAATGCTGTGGCAACCATGTTGACCTGGTAAGTTCAATATCGAACATTTATGAGATATATTGATAGACTTTATTCGTATGCAAGATGATGTCCATCATAATATCAGAGAGTTTTGGACAGTTGTCAAAAGGCTATGTCTCAAAATCGTTTCATGTTACCTCCGCCCATTTATAAAATCTGTTCTCACTTCAATGGACGTCTTACGACCATATCACGTTAAAACATCGGTTCCCTTATGATAACCGAAGTTAAACACCATCAAGCATTGTCAGAAGCTACATACATGACTGCTTGGGAATATCAAATGAGATAGGCTTGGATGTGTGAGTGGTGTAAGGAGTAACGGCACTGAATTATTAATCGGAGAACCGGGTTTCAATTCCTGTTCTGTTCGTTATAATCACTTACGTGAATATACGTTTGGAATGGTATGAATTCACCTGTTATCCCTCCAGCTATGGGTTATTTAATATGACGTAGATCACGATTATAAAAAGTAGAATCTTAATAAAATCTCTGGCTTTAAAAAACCTGCAAAGTGTTGACAAATCGTAAAAAAACGGAACAATAAATCACTCACTCATTTCATTGGAATCAACTGTATCTCTACGATTCTAAATATCTTTACCTCAACTTTAGGCCCGTCAGATTTCATTTTTTTTCTATCACTATTTTATTTCACTCTCATTTCATTGTTCTTTGTTTCTTCGTAATTCATAATCCACTCATCCTGCTCTTCTTGAACTCTTAAACGGCTTACCTCTTTGGCTATAATTACATTGTCTTCTAAAATAAAGCATCCATCTCTGGCTACTTATTTATATTTCCTTTCTATGAAAAGGATTGCTAATTTCCTTAAGCAATTCTCTCTCACACACCAATCTTTCCACATATCTTTCTAGATCAAAATGAATCTCTCTCGACATTTCGTTTCATTTTCTCTACAAATATCTTAATCTTATTTTCTTTCCTACGTTTAATGCACTAAGCACACACGCCTATTTTTTTTATATCATTACAACGTTTCTATAATCAGCGCCAAATTTTCTTCGAATATCTTTCGAAATCTAACGTTTCTCTGAATTAAGAGTTCAGCTTTACCTATGCCAATTGGTACAGTAAAAACTACTTGCTTAGTTCGACCGATAACAGCCCTACCATCATCATCATCATTATCAACGCACCTACGAATTTCTTATCAAAACCAGCAGAAGCGAAAACTTTTGAATTCATTTTATTTTTCTTCTTCCTTTTTTCCCTGTGCAACAATATCTTATAAGAAAAGTTTTTTTTTAATTTATTTTTCGCAAAAGGTCGCTCGAACGATACCTCGCTAAAGAAAGTGAGGCGAAACGTTGAATGATAAAAATCTAACTTTATTGGCGCTGACAAGTGTCGACTGCTTTTTTTTTACTCCATATGCTGCATGAATACGCGTTTTATGCGATTTTTTCGTAACCATAAGCAGAGTTCAATGCTTCGTAGTTTTAGCAATCATGCCCCTAAACAATGGTATTTGATACCTGAAACTTTGTCAGATAAATGAAGATGGATATATAAAATAGTGTGTGTTTAATGGATAAGGGGAAATTGAAGAAATGAGAATGAATGTTATTTCGACGGTCGACATGGGTTCATACCTTTGTTAAAATCTTCATTGATGAACATATCACTGAAGAAAAAGAGAAGCATTCTTCTTTCCTGTGTTTCCTGTCAGGAAATATGGAATTATGGCCCTCCACATCTTCTATCATTCGTAGGTCTTAATAACTATTAAGTGTAGCTTAGTTGTGGAACAAGGTCGAAATTATGGAGCACACAATGAGAATCAAACTCAGTACTCATTCGTAATTGATCGAGCGAGAGAAGCTTGTTAAACATTATATTATGTCCATGTTCCGTTTTCTATTTAGGTAAAACTTGTCTATGATATTTTAAAATATATTTTTTTGTCTGTATTTTTTTGTCTGCATTTTGGGGATGGGGTATTATAAATATTTACACTCTTTACATTGTTTGAACTGTTGTAGACATCTTTATTGCCATATTCTTGACGTTTCGGCCGTTGTACACTCCGGCCATCTTGATTCTACATTTTTTTAAATATATAAATCGTTAGGTAAGCAAAACCACTAGAATGCAAGACAAATTACGAAATAGAATATAAATGAACACAAATACCGAAAAGTTAGTTAATTTTAGAAAAAGATAGTAGAAACAAAAATTGAAGGTATAAATCTACTTAAAATTCTCGGGGATAATGAAGCCATTACTTTTTTTATTAAAATAAAATTATGTATGCTATGTTTTTGACAGTATTACAATTAAAGTAACAATTGATAAAAAAAAACGAGAGTAGAAAATGCCAAGTTGATAAATGAAACTTTATGTAAGAGACAATAGAGAGTAAAATTAAGGCATTTTCTGGTTAATTGTAGAAAACAAATAAATGCTAATCTAGATAAAACCAGTAACTGTGGAAAAACTCGAAAGAGATGATAATAAACAATACATATATAATTTCAAATAAATATGATAATTTTAATATACATAATAAATGAAATAAAATAAATAATAATTGAAAATTATATCAAATCATTATATTACTTTTAATCTATATTTACGTTTATCAGTTAAACTTAAAAAAACCGATAATTTTCGGCAGCTTCGACAAAACGAATCAACTTTCCTTGATTTTAGAACACCAAACGTCTTATATATTATAGGTTTTAAGAATGATATTATCAATAAAGATGAATATATACGCAGGTTATTTTCGTTCTTTTGTTAAAATAAAGGATAATCGAAAAGCGGGAAAATATCATCTTGGAGAAAAAATGTCTACTGAAAAATTGTTTCTTTTTTTATTGCATTATTAAATGAAATTGAACTCTCTATATCTTTCAGTAGTTTGTTGTAAATCAATTCTATGTTTATTTTAACCTGCAGATATTTTGAAAAATTCAAAATAAAATGATATCATTTTCGGTTCCATTATGTTCAAATAAATTTGAAGATAATCATGGTACTGCTGATGAAATTGCTGCCAAAATCCGTTGCAATTCCGATTTGCAGACATTCCATAATGCTCTAGATAGATATGCACTTAAGAGTGAAGACTAAATGTTTGCTGCCAATAAAGATTGTTTAAACGGATGGCGGGATTTACGAAAGTTAACAGAAAGACAAAATTCACTAAGGACAAGAATTTATAGAGAGCCATGATCACCAACTTCCTGAAGGGATATTCATATAGAAGAAAGAAATATATACTTATTTTGAGCCCACTCATCTGGGAAAAATTTACAAAGAAAAGCGAAAAAACGAAAGCAATATTTACTAAAGAATAGAATGTTTTTTTAATTGCTTTCTTAAATCATATTAAATTCTACAGACCTTTCGATTATTTGTTCTAAGTCAATTATATACTCACTCTACACCTGCAGATATTTTCAAGGGTGAAAGACACATTTATATCATTTCAATTTCATTATTTTGCTTTTTATTGTCACCAGGTAATTGATGAAGTTTCTTCGTTGTTTCTGAAACTGAGAATGATCAAACAGCTTAAGTTCTTTCAGAGAGAGTTTTCATTCACGACCCATTAATATTATGAGCAAAGATGCTCAGCAGGGATAAAGGGAATTTAAAAAGTTTCATTACGATATCATCAATCTTTGGTTGGGTTTGTTTTGTTTTACGGCATATCAATCTCAATGCGTTATTTAATGCCGACAAAATTTTTGTTGCAGATAATATTTTTTCTTCAAAAATGTATTGTTGGTAATAATGTATTGTCGGTCAAATTTTTTTCTTCAAAAATTTATTTCTAGTATTTTGTTTACAAAAAGTATTTCTGGTATTAAAACCTATTTTTACACTTTCATAGTGTTTGGACCCCAGTTTGGGTGTTAACTATTTGCCCATAGCTGTTACCCTAACAGGTGCTACCACCCCGGGTCAGTGTGGACCTGGGAACACCAGCAATTAAGAGGAGGTTCCACGCTCCTCAAAACCTCCTGATCAGAGGCCTTGCTGTTCGACATAGTTTATCGTCTTACCAAGGACGCGAATGTAGTTTATCGTGAATCTTTGGAATAATGTCTATACATGGCGTTGTGTTCTTAAAACGGAAGTATTAACTAAATATTATAATATAGCTAAAACCATAATCCAATCCTTGTACAACTTGAGTCATGTGCTATCGAAGTAACTTTTCCACATATCGGAAAACAGACCGTATCCGTAAGAATTCGAATGCCACAATGTTGAGAAAACAATGTGCCGATAATTGTGAAGTTTTAGTGAAAATAGAAACAAAAAGGATATTTAGGCATCAAAAAGAGACAGGGGAAATATCTAAGGCAACTTATGAGGGCTCCCTATATTTTGACATTCACAGGATATATTGAATGCAAGAGGGAAATTGGAAATAAGAGGAAAAAGTGGGTGACGGGCTTGTGTGAATGGATGGAAGGTCTAGGTTATGCGGTGACAGTAAAAAGAAAACATATTTAGAGCTAGAAATGACAGGAAATAGCGAAGAGCCATGATCGCTAACGTTCCGAATAAACGCGGTATATAGAAGAGGAGTTTTTTTAAGCGTTTCACCCCAAGCAATGCAGGAAGCCACTAGGACGCAAGGGGTTACAGAAAGATTTGGAGCAAGATTAGATAGGAGTGATAGAAGAAAGGATGAGGAGAAGGATAGTGGATAGCTCAAGGCAACTGGAGATGTCGATTGACATTACATTTGAATAGCTGGAGATTATAGCTCTCAGGGAAACTGGAATAGGGAAGGGAGTTTCACAGGCGAGAGGTGCGAGACATGAAGCTATTGGAGTAGAAGAGACGGCTAAATTTAGGGGTTTCGATAGTTAAGGGGTGAGAGCTGGGTGCCAGCCTCGTAGGGCGCTTGAACTCATGAAGTCTGGGAACCAGCAAATGCAGCTCCTCGGAGAAATTGCCATGAAAGTATTTGTAAAACAGGCAGAGAGAGGCGACGATATATTCTGAATATTATTTCTATAAAAAATATGGCAACGAAAATCAGGAACATACAACTAAGAAGAAATAAGAAAGACTGAAACATTTATTTTTTTTTTTATTATTTTCTTAAATCATATTAAACTCTACAGACCTTTCGATAATTTGTGCTAAAACAATTATATGCTCATTCCAAACCTGCAGATATTATTAAGGATATAAAAAATTTGATATCCATTCGGTTTCATCATTTTCATTCTTATTGTTTCCAAAAGTTTGAAAACAAAGACTTTTCGTCTTGCGAAATTACTCTATGTTGAGGAGATTGCTACCATAATTAGTTCATGCACATATTAGAAAACTAATCTAAGATATTAACAAGATGTTGTCTCATGACTAAAGGTATAGTAACTGATAAGAAAAAAAAAAGCCCACCACATTACAATAATCCAATCAAGCAAGTTTTCGAATTCATTTAACTAGCCTATACATTATTATACAAAAGAAATCTGAAATCTACTGTTCCATACAGGATTAGCTTAGGATGAGCTGGCTTTGAGAATAATTCATAATTATTAGGGGTTTAGAAAAATAATATCCGTTTTTATAATCACTATTTTAATTGTTGTAATGTATTATTATAATAATTGCTCAAAGTATATATTACTCATGCCATATGATTAAAGTATCATCTTAATTTTATATCAATATATATTCAGAATTCAATTTTAAAAATATATATAGTCGCTCATTTTGATGAAAGAAGAGGTAGGATTTTTTTGTTTTTTTTTTTGCATGATCTCAGTTTTAGTCATAATGCTTCCCACACTGCAGTTAAAATTAACGGAATATGTGTTGAAATGCCCACGTGGGATCGGGCACTATTGCTCTGGAATATGAAGGTTCAAAGTGGGGCACCGAGTTTTGAACATTAATATGGCACAACACGTCCACCTGAAATTGACAATCAGCATATGAAAACAATAATCGAAAAAAAAAACCCGAGTGTCAAAAGAATGTCTGCGATAACGTTTGCCAGCATTTCAATAGTTCCACATAAACTCAGTAAATGTCAAAAAGTCAAAGAGTTTTACTGTTTGGATTATGTTTGATTCTGCATCTGCGAAATTCGAGTTAACCATTTCTTGATCTAATTGTGGTTGTGTTTTGTTTTTTTTTAAGCATTTTACCCCAAGCAAGCACGCAGAGAGTGGGAACAAGAGTAAATATGGATGTTTGATGATATAATAAAGGGAAGGACGGGTATCAAAATAAAGGCATCCGAAGATGTCGATTAAATTTGAATATTTGACAATCATAGCTATCAGGGAAGCAAGTAAGAGGAAGGGAGTTCCACTGCTGGGAAGTGCGAGATAAGACGTTAGGTGTAATAGAAATGGAGGATGTGAAGAAGGAAGGATATGGAAGACAAAAGAAAGGGAAAGAGAAGAAAAGCAAGGGTATTATAAACATATCCGTTGAGGTTAATTGAAATATACATTTTTTTTATCGAGCTTATATATGCTTAAGAAGAATTTCCTAATATCTATGCAAAGACTTAAGACTTAAGCACATATAAAGCTGGATTTAAAAAGTCTACATTTCAATTATACCCACCGTTATATTTATAATACACTTGCTTTTCTTCTCTCCCCCTTCTCATACTCCTTTCTTCACATTCTCCTCCACACCCAACCTCGTTCATTTGTTTATTTACTTTTAAGAAATAATGTAGCTTTCATTAGTTGTTAATAAATAAATTCCTAAGAGGTCATTTGATAAAAATCGCCAGAGGATACAGTAAGGATGAAACCAAGGGAGGCAATTCAACTGTCCTTTAGATTTTTAAAGTTAAAAGCTCTTCATGTGATTTTTACTTTTATTTTATTCTTTTCACACGTGTATTTTTAATACCACTTTTTCCTGATTTGATTCAATTCTGACCATTAATCTTATATATATATATATATATATATATATATATATATATATAAATATATATATATATATATATTTATTATAGACATTTTTAGACCATTTTTTTAAATACAAAAGTATTTATAAAATCTGTTTATAAAACAGTATTAAATAACATTTACCGGCCGGTAAATGTTATTTAATAATTGACCATTACTTAAATTTCCATTTCGTTAAACAAAAATGTCTTTATAAATAAATCGGATTTGTCCATTTCTTATATATATATATATATATATATATATATATATATATATATATAAAGTGAACATTGATGTCAACCCAGTATTTAGAGGTGACAGGCTGTTTCATGCTAGACACAAACGTCAGGCCTGACGATAGCTTCAAACAGCCTGTCGCCTCTAAGTGTTTACTTCAATTTGACTTTTATATTTACACGCTATATCACGGATATTGAGCACTTTATCACATAAATATAGCACACCTTAAGTATATTTATTTATACATATATATATATATATATATATATATATATATATATATATATATATATGTGTGTGTGTGTGTGTGTGTGTGTGTGTGTGTGTGTGTTTTCCGAAGGACTTGGTAATTAAATCACAGCGTCAGAATAAATCATTAATAATCACTACAAAGAATGTGTTTACGTTGATGAAATGATGACAGTTTTGAATGATTCATTAAAAATCAAATACGTCCTGTGGATAGTTTTGATTCAGCAGTGACAGTAGATAACAGATTTTAGAGAAGATTAGTCAAATGGGTAAAAAATGGCGTCCTACCTTCTGACATAGCGAATTTAGACCTTCCGGCTCAATTCGTTCCCGTTTATTCGTTTTGTCTTAAACCCATAAGGCTGGTACCTCACTATGACCAATTCTGTCTATTTTGGGGACAGCTCAAAAGAAGTTTGCCGAATGGATTGAAACACTATTAAAACCCATATTATAATATTACATAAAAGACACTTTTTCCTTTGCAAGAGATTTTCAAAACTTAATTCGAGTAGTCCTACTTCGGCGAATATTTTTGTTCATTTCCATGAAAATCTTTTATTTTCTGAAACTGACAAACCCCTAATGTATCATCGCGATGCTGATGCCAAATGTTGCCTCTTTGAAAATATAACGGCGGCAAAAACTTTCTTTACATTACTGAACGGTATGCATCCGGCATTAAGGTATACTATGCAATTTGAGACTAATTCCACTATGTCTTATTTGGATGTTTTGATAACTAAATCAACCTGCAGTTACATGGCATCAATCTATCGTAAACCAACTTTTACCGGAGTATACATTCGATAGGATACATTCTGCCCTAACAAACGCAAAGAAAAATCTAATTAGTACACATATACATAGAGCTTTAATGATCTTCTCAGAATTTAAATTAGATTACCAAGGCTCTAGCCAATAATGGATACCCTTTGGATATTATTAAGTCGTTCATGAATAAGAAGATTCCAATTTTTTTTAAACCTAGACCGAGAACGTTTTCTAAATGCCATGTTTATTTGCGTTTGTCCTGGTTGGGTTCAATAAGTCGTAAATTTGCCAAACAGATTAGCGCAAGAGTAAAAAAATAAAATTGCTATTTCTTCGCCAATGTGCGTGCTGTTTTCTCAACCAGGTCTCCTTAGATGTCTACTCGAATGGACGTTCTGCCTCACCGCCATATCAATAATGTGATATACCGATTTGGATGTAGTTGCCGAGCCGACTACAAAGTTAGAACTACCTTGCGTTTAGACGCACGGATAAATCAGCACGTATCCGAAATTTTAGGAAAGTTACTTTCTAATCTGGTGACAAGATCAACAACACATACGGTTCCGCCATCGCTGAGCACCTCATAAAAAATACAAATTTTGTCACCAATTGCAGCATTGTCTCTTTCTCCAATCCTCAGTCATGATCGTTCTGTGTTATATTTAAAGGTATTGGAAATGATCTATACCAAGTCCAGGCAGCCCTCCCTCTGCAAAACAGAGGGAATATCTGTAAGGGTTTGACATTATTTCTATCTACTCTTTTCACCTTTATTTCCTCACATGCCTGGCATGTTTTACATTTTATATTGTAATATTTAGTCTTCCCTCGATTTCAGCTCTGTTGAATGAGAGCGAAACCTGTCGGCTGCTATATATATTTTTTTAATCATGAATGGTAAAGCTCGTTTTGCAGTTTTTATTTCCATAATGAAATTTTGTACACTTAAGAAAATTATATATATATATATATATATATATATATATATATATATATATAATATGCGTCCTCCTCCGACAGGAATCGAACCTGAAAATTTCTCTGATGTTCAGAAAGGTAAATGTCGTTAATACTGTTTATTATAAACAGATCATTTACTTAAATATTTGTATCTATAAAAAAAATGTATAATCATAAAAAATGTGTTAAAAATAATTGTCGGACTTTGTCCAGTTCATAATGTGTGATGTCATTTGTTTACATTTGGATACGCATCGAGAATGTACGAGAGAAAATCATTGGGAATTGTAGTTTAAAAACAGTAGAATCACGTGGTTCAATCGGTAAGAGTACGTCCGGCTATAAGAACGTTCCGTGTAGGATACAGGTTCGATTCCTGTCGGAGGACACATATTTTCTATGAAAATTTCTCGAACATCCAGGTCGTTAATACCGTTTATTATAAACAGAGCATTTACTTAAATATTTTTATCAATAAAAAGAACGTATAAACATAAAAAATGCCATCAAAATATTTATCGGACTTTTTTATTTTTTTTATTTTATATATATATATATATATATATATATATATATATATATATATACAAGGAAAAGCACACCATTAGAGAAATTTCAGAAAAAGTGAAACGTTCCAAGAGTGTTGTAGGCAGGGTTGTTAAATCCTACAATGATACTGGCAAAATAGTTAGTGCATTTAAAACCGGCAGACCCCGCAAAACTTCGGCAAGAGAAGATCGAATAATGCAGCGTATGTCATTAAAGGACCGTTTTAAGTCTTGCACAGAAATTAAAAGGGTTATGAATAGTACCTCATGTGTTAATGTGTCAAGACAGACTGTTTCTAGACGACTGCAAGAAATAGGGCTGTTTAATCGAACCCTAGGGAAGAAACCACTTGTTAGTTCGAAGAATAAGAACAGATTAGAGTTTGCAAACAGGTATGTAATTTGGACATATGAAAATTGGGCAAAAGTATTTTTCAGTGATGAAAGCAAGTTTAATTTATTTGGAAATGATGGAAAAAAAACAATGTAAAGAGACGTATAGGTGAAAGATAAAGTGCAAAGTGTACTAAGAAAACTGTCAAGTTTTGGGGCGGAAGCGTCATGGTATTTGGAATGTTTTCTTGCCAAGGTACAACGCCTCTTGTCCGGTTACAAACTCGTGTAAACGCGCAGATCTATAAAAACATTGTTCAAGATCATGTTGTGCCAATCATACAGAATTCAGGTTTCGGTAGGGCTACCTTTATGCAAGATAATGCCCCATGTCACAAGGCAAAGGTGGTAATGAGTTACATTAGCGAGCAAGATTTGGAAATTATGGATTGGCCACCGCAAAGTCCTGACTTAAATCCAATAGAAAATCTTTGGAAGACCTTAGGAGTGAAAGTTATGGAAAGAAATTCCACTAACACGGAGGGTTTGTGGGTGAAGCTCCAAGAAGAATGGTCTAAAATTAGTATCGAGGATTGTCAAGAATTGATTCGTTCTTGTAGTCGAAGATGTGCAGCTGCCATTGAGAGCAAGGGCTCATTTACTAAATATTGATTGTACATGTATTTTTATTGTTTTTTGCCGTTTACATTGTTTTTCTCTTTTTTTTGTCTTTTTACTTTTTGGACGTTCCAAATTTGAAAATAAATAAATAATTGTTATAATTCTTTTCTATCCTTTGCAAATGATTCAAATTTTAGTATGTTATTATGGATGATAACGACTACCAGTTGTCAAAATTTCAGCTTTTCAAAGTTGTTATTTCTAACAAATATTATGTTTTAAAATTTTGTCCCTTAGTTTTGGACGCTATTGTATATATATATATATATATATATATATATATATATATATATATATATATATATATATATATATATATATATATATATATATATATATATATATATATATTGCCAAACGTCATCCCCGAAGTTCTGTTATATTTATTTCAGGACATAGCCAGTATACTTATTGGGATTTGCGGTTGATGTCATTGTTGTCAGTTCGGAATGAGAAATTGGAGATCCGAGTTCGAATTTCAATTGGGTGCGTTACGTTCACTGACGCGGACGTATGAATCGATCTCCTCTGACATCTACGGATTAACCGTTAATCTAAAAAAATTGTTAATCCCATATTCTATCGTTAAAATTAATTTTTCTTACAACGTCGAAATTTTAGCCGACTGTTGGGATATGAAAACGAAACAAGGACCCTTTTTACATATAGCTCTTAATCAAGACGAAACGCAATGAATTTATTTCTAATTCAAGTCCCGCCATTTATCTTTTAAGCAAATTAAAACGACAACCAATGAAATCAATCGCTTTCATGTCGTAACACCATAAATAAGGAATAAATCAATGATGACTATCTACAAATACCCCCATATACTGGATTGGTTCAACCACCTTACTATTTAACCTATAGTTGTGTAAAGAATGAAGAGATTCATGGTTTTTACAAGTGGAAGAGACAAATTTGGAATTCGATACACCGATTTCATTTTTACTGTTTATATCCGGTAGATTATGTCCGTAAGAATAGGAACATAGAAATCCTGACAAAATAAAACCAAACTCTTAGGATTCTAAATCTATTTCACAACATCTCAGAAATTCTTTTTTTTTCGATCGTTGTATTTCACCTTTGAATGAAAGCGTGGATAATCGAATTCTTTTCCACGTGCGATTTTCTTCTTTAATTTCATAATCAGTGGAGAATCACTGTCCGTTTTGTGATATCCATGCTGTACCGGCCAAGGAGTCCTTGAACAGCAACTACTCTCTTCTCCTTCACGATGTTAGGGAACATACTTGTAAAACAATTTTGTACAAATCATTGAATTACCGAAACTACAGTAAACTGCAGGAAAAACTATAGTTAACTGAAGTCTCTCGCAGAGATTTGAAATCGTGCATCTCATCTTTTACTGAGATTATCATTTGTTTTCGCTTGATCTTCATTCACAGCAGCATATCACCTGCCCCTAGTGTGCCTTTCCCTAAGGTCAGCTTCTCCTTCCTCTGTACTATTGATAGTAACGGTATTGATCCATCCTGTTACGGTGGATACATCAACTGAAGACTATCCTCAAATATTTATTAATCTCCTGTGGTTTTTTGTAATATTTTCTCTTTGTAAAAAACAGGAATGCTATAAATCTTTTCTTTATGTATGTATACGTAGAGGCAGCCATTTTGAACTACGATTATAGGTGAGAAAATTTTAGAGGGAACCATTTTTTCGCATCGTTTCTAGACACTTTATGATTAATGGCTTAAGAAAGAAACGCGAAAAAATATATTTCTTGGATGTTGTTGTTTGTGTTGTCTTAAACTTTTAACAAAATCTTTTTAACTTCCTCTGTAGAACGATTTATATGGAAGCTGTTAGAACACTCTGAACGCATTTCTTTATAACTTTTTCTTTTCTCATCTTCTCTATTTGAGAAATGATTTGAGAAATTATGTTCTAATATTTATGATGAAAGATTATTATTATTATTATTCTCCTTTGTATTTGGACAGGCATGCTAATCGTGTTTGTTATACACAGCATTCTGAACGTTGCGGTCTTTGGCCTTCTTCATATATATTTGTTGTCTTGAAATGTGGAACCGATCACTTCAGTCAATACATAGGTGTATATTATATTTCATTCGGCTTCACATGCTTACGTTTATTTCATATCAGTTAACACACGAATGTCTTACCGACATTTCTGTTCGTTTATTCCCCTGAAACAGAATATGTAGATTTTCAGTTAGCATTAGTATAGTAGAATCTTACTAGAAATACAAGGAAAACTTTAACGGTTTTACTTAACGAATTGTCTGATGAATCATAATTAAGTTTGAAGTTAATGACTGAATAACCTCCTTCGATATTTTAAGATTATAAAACAGATATGGATATTCCACTGATGTATCGGTAAATAAATGAGCTTAACAACTTAAACGGTTTTCATAAAATATCAAGAGAAATGGAATTTTGCCTTGATATAGCCGTCCGCCAAAATAAGTTATATATATATATATATATATATAGCCGTCCGCCAAAATAAGATATATATATATATATATATATATATATATATATATATATATATATATTACGTAAGTGTTTAGTATTTTTTGATTCGACTTTTTTATTTAAAGAAGGAAGCGAGTACAAATGAAAATCTTTGAAATTCACCAGCTTTACAATTTCTCTGCAGATGACATTAAACAAACATCATCTTTCTTTCGTTTGCTCACTAAAAAACGAAACACACACACACACACACACACAAACACACACACACACACACACACACACATATATATATATATATATATATATATATATATATATATATATATATATATATATATATATATATATATTCCGTCATTCAATGCAGTCAAAAAGGAAAGGACTATTATTTAATTTATATAAGATGATATTAGGGTGTAAGAAACGTGCTAATTAGGGAAGGGAGGAAGGAACAAGTATGTTTACAATGTGGTTAGTGTTCATGCAACGTCAAAAAGTACGGCATATGTTTTGTCTGCTGCAAATATGTTCTTCATAATTGTCTACAAGGAACAGAAGATTATTTACTCGATATTTGTTTTATGAACATGGTTTTGTACCTTTCCTGTCTTCTCTAATGGTGCTAGTATTCTTTTTCCTGATTCTGTTGGGTTGCTCTTTTATCTATTATCAATGATGTTTTTTCTATTCACATTCTCATATTTTTATCTTCTCTCGTCAGACTTTTCCTCTTTCATTTTGAATTATTTTAGCTACGCCTTCTCACATAGCAGTTCTTCTTGCATTAGCGTCTTCTTCTTCTTCTTCTTCTTCTTCTTCTTCTCTTTCTTTTGATTTGTTCTACTCTCATACTGCCACACATACGAACAGGCATGCTCTTCTCCTATTCACCTCTTCTTCTCTCTCATTAGTTCCCTTTTAAATCTTGCTTCCAATGGCCATTGCTATTTATTACTTCACGGCCTTCCTGTGAATAACTTTGCATATCAGCCTCCTGCCGTGCCTATATCTGATGCCGAGATAAGCGTAATGGCTGCATTCGTTTTTACTCTCGTTTTAATCTCCTCTTGTCTTCAAGGGAAATTTTCATTTTCAGGATGTTGACTGGACATCAATATTTAATTATTTAAATTCAATTTCTGCATTTATGAGGGCTAGTTTTTGTTGTATCAAGGCAAAACTAATATGTATTTAAATAATATCAAAATTGGTAATTATACCTGCAATAATAATGTTGAATTCATATCTTAATAATTAATTAGAGAATAAAATATACCATAATTCACATATCCAGATAAAATATATACTGACTGATACATTGTCTGCAGCAACGTTTATATAAGCCAGTGATATATTTGTCTGGGAGTAATTATTTCTTTTAAATAATCACTTATTATTACCACATGTGTTTCAGTCTGTTTTATTATGCCTTTAGTTGAGAGAGAAAACATGTTAATAAATTTATATTGATAATTATTAAATAGTAAGATAATGACAAAAGTCATTGTATTATCTGACATTATCAAGAAAATATTGTATACATTTACGAATAAAATATAAATTTATCCCCTTTTATCAAATGGGACAGGAAATAAATACATACACATTGATAATTATAATATTTTTGATACGACAGGAAGAGTCTGCTGCAGATATAAATATATGAGGTAAAAACATTTTTTATTTCCGTTTTTTAATTTAACTGAAATGCTCTTTGCTATTAATCGTTTATATATAATGGGAAACATTCATAATTATTTCTTAAATTTAAATTATCGTTAAATTTAGAGCCAAACTTTGTCAATAATTTTTTCCCATTTCAAGTTTTTCATTCCAATATCTGGATCATAAAGCCTTTTGATTTGTAGCATTTAGAATTTTGTTTGAACTGTGTCACCATATACTTACTTTCTGGACCTATGGTAGATTATGCACTAATACAAAATAAGTCTATCCAAGGTACTCATCTATCAGTATATGTTTTTATTTTTCCTTTCGTCGTTTTCCTCTTCATCATAACATCACTGTCACACCATTTTATATTTGCACCTCGAAAATCTGACTTCCTAAAACCGGATAGCCAATCCTCTACTGACCTAACCCTATTGCCTTAATAGTCGAAGTGCTGCCTTGTAAAATCCATTAAATCTAAAACCGAACAAGTAAAGTTCACTCTTCACCAAGCAAACCATGAATTTTCACATGAGCGGCTATCACGTGAGCCACATGACTTCCTCACAACTAAAGGAAGCTAATTGCCTTTTGAATACAAATTTGTACCCATTCCTTATATCAGGTTCTAGAACCTTTCATGAATAGATAACCCAACAATTTTATATACAAACAATTTTATATATAAGGTTTTCACACTTCATAAGATGGTTTTATGCTTACAAGATACGAAGCTGAATTTATATCCTTCACGTAGATAGACTTCCTCACTATGTACAATGAAATTGTTGTGAAATTTATATTATTTTCATTTTATTGCCCTATCATTTACGCTAAATTTATAAAGCCTTCTATGTTTAATATTTGACACGTTTTATATATGTAATGCATTCAAACTCTAAAACACACACAAACACACACAACACACACACACACACACACACACACACACACACACACACATATATATATATATATATATATATATATATATATATATATATATATATATATATATAATTTAAAAATTAGAAGATCAGTTGATTTCCCTACCTTGGTTTCAACATAACGGTATCCCCAGAGGTTGTTTATCAATTGACCTCCCAAGGCTTTATTTAAAATAACAAAAAGCAACGAACCCTATATTATTTTAATAAATAAATAAACAAACGGACGGCGTTTGATGTGATAGAAAGGGCGAAATAAGAAGAAGTTGAAGGAGGAGAAGGAGAAAGAGGAGGAGGGGAAAATTAAGGGTATTATAAATTTATCGGTGGGGATTAATTGTACATACTTTTTTAGCCAGCATCTTATATCTTATGAGCTTAAGAGACATTTTCTTGAATGAATGCAACGGCTCATGACTTCCGATCTCTTGTTCAAAATGATTTCGTATAGAAAAAACTTTCCTTTTTCAAATTCTCCTCCTCTCTTTACTATCACACCCTAATATATATATATATATATATATATATATATATATATATATATATATATATATATGCATCATCCGGTAATTTATGTAGCTGTCAGACAACAGAATCTTTATAGGAAAATGTTATCGAAGAAGTCTGGAGAAAGAAACTTGAACATTTCTAAACAAATCATATCATCTTTCGTGTCTTGAATACAAGAAGATGCAGGTTTCAGCAGTGGTGTTTTTTAGGGGCTATCTAATAAACGTCATATTGGTAAATGCAAGGGGTAAAATAAGCCTGGCATTTAATTTATGTGAATAAACACTTAGTACAGATGTCGGCATCTCATTCGACCCCGCGGGCCGGACGAAGTCTATTAATGAAAAATTAAGGAAAATTCCATATGCAGACCCCTGTCAACCTAAATATTTAAAACCATAATGAAAATAAACATTGAGAAATCAGAAAAAGGAAAGAAAATCTAAAATTAAAAAAAAACACATAACAAAAATTACTTTTCCTCAAGGAACGTCAAAATACTTCAAAGTGAAAAAAATCAACCGAAGTGAAATGGATGAAATTATGACGTGTAGGTTTGAAACTGTTATTGAAAATTGTTCCACAAACGAACCACACACACACACACACATCAAACAAAAACGAAGCACATATACCCATACATACGAGTACAAATAGTTGCAAACATATACACTTACGTACGTACACATGCGGTATCATCCACACATTTATGAGGTATGTATGTAAATGCGCGTATGTTTAACTGTCTTTAGATTTCTGCTACCTCGCCTGTCAGTCCCTCCCTGGCCTCTTTCATTTTATCGTTCCTTTCGCTTCTGTTATCTTTTAATGTCGCCAAGGGTCATAAAAATTATGAAAGCCTCCTCTCTCATGTTAAAAATATGAAAGCCTCGTCTCTCATGTTAAAAATAGTCATTGGTAATCAGGCTCCTGAGTCGGTCAAAATGCCTTCGCGGGCCGTAGGTTGCAGACCCTTGGCTTAGTATCTAAACATACAGCAACTTACTTTCACTTTGTGCCAATTCTATAGAATTCTTGAAGAAAATAATGTATAGGCTTGTGAATACTTCTGGTGATAGTATTGCAGACCACATAGATTCCGATGTGGGTCTTGCTCTTCTTCACGGATTTCTTTCACTATAATTGCCGTTTCAGATTCCATCTAAAAATACTTGGGTACATTTTCATCAAATCACAGCAGCTTTCCTTATTTAAGTAATTTAAACGTAACATGTATTTAATTTATACTGTTGGTACCCTGGTATTCGTATACAGTCTCTCATTTCCTGTCGCTGGTCATTTCGCACATATTTTTGCCCTCCATTTTCTCTGAAGTGCGAGAATAGTTAACCGAATCTTTTCGATTCAACATCTTTATGTTGAATATTTACCCTTTCTGTTTTTATTCTTGCTCTTCTGCACCCTTTATTTGATATTTTTGTATATATTTAAATATACTTAAAAAGCATTCATAAAACATTATTTAAAACTTAAAAAATAAATTATATTGTCTTTTATTTGCTATTTTCTTCTACAAGTATCGTCTGCTATTCTTTTCGCTGTACTTAAGTTTTAAAAAGATGCTTGGCAAGGTATCCTTGTTTTTGATGTGTGAGGAACATGTTTTTTTCGCTTAATATCCAAATGTATTTTCCTTTTTTTACCACGCTAATTCCTGTTCATATACATTTTATATTTTTGCACAACCTCTTCAAAGGCTTGCTTTTATTCAAAGAAATATTCCTCATAGGTTTCGCCACCTCATGTGCCATATCTGTTAGATTATTTTAAAAAATAGCAATGCAAATATTATTTTGAACTCTGATGATTCGAACAAATTTTGTGGATTAAGTGAATTATAATTTGAGTGAATTCTTAGTATCTTTATGAAATCGGATTTTCAATTTTATATAACCAATTTTTTAGCGTAGAGAAACCATTTTATAAAACCATTTTCTTAGAATTGAGAAACCATTTTATATAACTAGTTTCTTAGAATTGAGAAACCATTTTATATGAGTATTTTCTCTAGAATTTCCACGAAAAAAAATTGCAACTGAAATATTATATTGAACTTTGATGATTCGAATGAATTTTGTAGATTAAGTGAATTAAAGTTTGAATGAATACTATGTCTAGGAAAAAGAAAATTCGGATTTTCAGTTTTATATAACCATTTTCTTAGAACTGAGAAACCATTTTATATAACCATTTTCTCAAGAATTTCCACGAAAAACAATACGCGTGAGTGAGCTATTTTTTTTTTTCTTTTGCAAAAAAAATAAATAATACGCGAGTCGGGACGATAATTGCAAACCCGAGAATACAAGGAAAAGGATTATTGCAAAACAAAGAATCATTTGTACGTTTATTCATTGATCCGTTTCTAAGGCTTATCAACTATTTGGAGTTCATTTAAAGCCAGGCAATATTTTAAGATTGTAAGAATTTTTTTATATAATTATAGGTTTGTGATACAAGTCTTATTGACTAAACCTTGTCTTGGGGGTGAGAAGTGGTAGATTCATATATTTCGGAAGATTATTTGCGCGTAAGTGAATATAACAAACCCAACAGGAATTGGAACTCGTTTATCCGATTAACAATTCCGAGCCATTATTTATTACACCACCCGCACATCCATGCTCCCAGCACCTGATGTTCCCAAGCGGGTCATTTGTAGGATATAAAAGACATAATTGTCACCACATCAATGAATTTGCTTTAATCTCTTGCCGAAAATCTTTCTGTAGATAAAATATATCTTTTGAAGGAGCAGTATATGAATGATATTCGTTATTTGAAAAGAAAAGTTTGTTAGTAGTAGACGAAAAAGATTTGTATTTATATAAAATATTTTTTTCCTGTAGACACACAAACACATAGGAAGAAAAAAGTTGCCATTAAGTTATAATTTAGATGTTCTTTTGGGTATTTTAAAAGCGTGAAAGAACTATATTTTTAATGTTGGAATTTTTTTCATGTTTTGACTTGATTCATTAGTAATTAGAGATGGACTGTTCTTCATCGACATCAAAGATGTTTTTCCATTTTTTTGTATGATTACATTTGTCTGTTGCCAGTACACAAAACCAGGCTGACATTGCTAATGAGATACAAAAAGTAAAAATTAAAATGATGATGGTCACCATTGTTGTTATCTTTCATCTTCATCACCACATTCCTCTTTAATCTTTTTTTGGTTTTCATTCAGCCGATTAACAAGAAACTCTCGACTTTCTTTCAGCGTTTCTTACTGTATTATTATTATTATTATTGTTATTATTATTATTAGTAGTAGTAGTAGTAGTAGTAGTAGTAGCAGTAGTAGTAGTAATAGTTGAAAGCTCGTTATTTCTGCCGTTGTTATATTTTGTAAGAAAGACGAGACTACGTAAACGTTGCTACACTAGCCATATTTGTTTAGCGGCATATCAACATCTATGGGTTATTTAAAGTCGAAATCTAAATATTTTATTATCGTTTCTATTTTAGTGATATTGATAGAAAACAATGAAATTAGAACCTACTCTGAAGTGTCTAAAGTTAAGGTAAATCCTGCCTAGAGTCGTACAGACCCCGCTGTACCCATGGGATGGATTGATTCCTTTTCTATGGATTATCAGCCATTTGAATGTTACTTTAAGCCGGAAAATATTTTTAGTGTCTAAGAATTGTTTTGGGATGAGAATGGTTTTAGTGGCACAATTCTTACTAAATAATCCATAGCTTAAAGCGGAAGAGGTGGATTTATTGCATTCCCAAATGTATTTGAGCTTAAATGAATATAGCCAACTGGAATGGGAACTCAGCTCTCCGATTAAGATTTGTGAGTCATTATCCATTATACCATCCAAACCTCTAAGTTTACGGTGCGTGGTATTCTCAAGCGGTTACTCATCTAGGTACTGACCAGGCTCGACATTGTTTAACTTTGTTGACCGTTACAGAAATGACTGTAAATAGTGTATCTAAGAGAGCTTTCTTTCTGTTTGAATTATTTTTAATCTCGTTTCTTGTTAAATTAAATACGTATGGATATTTAATTAATCAACGGATCATAACGCAATTAAGTTTGAATTTGCAGAGAAATATACGTGGGAAAAATATTTTATGATGCCGACCACCGGGGAATATCCATTGGACTTGATACTTATTATAATATACTAGCGGCATGGCCTGGAGTTGCCCGTGCTTGATTCAAAAACCGTACGACTCATACAGCAATCGCTATCACTTGACTTAAAATATCTTTGTCCTTCCTTTAAAGGAGTGCCCTTTGCCGTGCTGATGTTGCTACATGCCTTACTTCTTGCCTATCTCACACGGCGAATTTTTTCTAAGCTCTATACTAAACATTAAATCTGTTACGAAAAAAGAACTAAACAAAATGAACACAAAACGATCAGCTTTAAAAAAAGGACTCGTAACTGGAAAAACCGAATGAAAAAAGAATGTCTACAACAAATACTTTTCCACACCCAACCCAGTTCTGCGGAATCAGAATCAACGTTGAGTTTAAGCAAGCGAATGAGCCAATTGTAGTAAAGTGCCATGCAGATTTAAATTTTTCCAACTTGTGACGAATGCAGCTATCGATTTTTTCTGCATGCTAGTTAAAATTCGTGTCAGTCAGCTGTTGACTCTCAACCTGGCCAATAGAATCTTTCTGCCTATTCCCGACAGCCAGCTATTAGCTATCACTCTAACCAGTAGAAAATGGCCGCAAACTACATGAAAACTGCCGTAGAAGCATGAAAAAATCGATTATTTCCACTATCGATGGGAGTTGAGAAATGCAAAGTTGGTCTTGGCGTTCCCACTATCTTGGAGCATGTGCATGTACATGTCGGTGCAAATCCGTCGAAAATTGCGGCCGTGCATTCGTCACACACACACACACACACACACACACACACACACACACACACACACACACACACACACACACACACACACACACTTCCTGCCTTTCATTGATAGAGATGAAGATACGTTTTCTTATTTTTTCCATATGTATTCAATATTGTTTATGCTTAATATTATTTTTCTAAGCATTGATATTTTATGCCATATGTTACAAGTGGTTTAAAAATGATATCAGTTTCAAGAATGACTCCATTTTATTACAGCAAACTATTATGTATGAAGATTGCATCCAGTGCAACGGATATTTCTGTAGTTTCGGTTACAATTTGGATTTCCACGTCCTTCAAAAAATTTCCACTACACCTTTGGAGATCGTGAGGAATCCTCTAAAGATGATTGTCTGTATTGTTGCCTTCGAGTCACAATGCATTGGAAAAATGACAGAGAGTCGACTTCCCAGCCAGTAATTTTTTAAAATATTAATGCGAAAGTTATTACTTCCAAAGTATTCAAAACACATACACACACACACACACACACACACACACACATATATATATCATTTAGCTCTTGATATATATATATATATATATATATATATATATATATACAATTTAGCTTAATTTATAAATGTATATAATATAGTTTATATATAATATAGCTTATGTAGCTATAACATAGCTTATGTATAATTTAGCTCTTGATACATATGTGATGTCGTCCCCCGGTCGCAGCGTCGACTGTGTCGTTCGATCTCGTTCGCGGCGCCAATTGTGACGTGACGTGGTCCAGGGTTCCGATCCTATGGTCACGACACCAGTTGTGACGTCTTTGCCGCGGCGTCAGCTGTTCGCTCCTCGCTGCTCCAAACGTGACGTTCTAGCCCTTTGGTTAGATTAATACCAGCCTCGTCGTTCCCAGCCTGCTTCCAACGCCTGTTTACCAGGGTAACTGCACTGATCTCCGGTCTGCCTACCCACGTTGTGACTTGATCTTAGACAGACGAGATCAAACAGGGCTTGGGGCCGTAATGCAAGTTGAGTCTAACGGGGGTGATAACACACAATTATGTATAATAAAAAGAAATAAAATAACAACTCACAAGGTCCAACGTATCAAGAAAAAAGGTAACAAACTTTTATGTCTATTTGCTCGGTACATAGGACTATGTCTATCTCCCGACCCGTTCTGTGGATTGTGGCACGACGCTTTTACTAGGCAACCTTAAGGCTTCAAGCTGTCTACTCTCTAAGAAATTTGTGTTTCGGTGTGTCTTTGGACGAAAGTCGAAAAAAAAACTTATTTCTGTGGTCTGATTCTAAGTCGCTCTTCAAACTACTTGTTCTTGGTTGAAGAAGAGTCCAGAAGTGTGCGGGAATCTTGGTTAGCTATCTTGATGCGGTTTCAACACTGGGCGCTGATCTCTGCTTGTCGTTCACGGCTGATCTCTCTCGCCGTCCGCGGCGCAAAAACTCTCTTCAGAGTCTGAATTATTGGTCACTCATCCCGCCGTCGGTGCGCGAATTAACTTCTTCTCTTCGGCTTGCTCTGATTCCAACTTCTCCACTTAGGCCAAACGAACTGGCCTCTCTTGCCCGCAAAGGGGCGAATGAACCGGGCCCGCCGCCCGCGCTCAAACTCCCTCGCCGTCCGCGACGCAACTCCGATTTCTGTCGGTTGGGGTCCCGCTTTTATTGATGCAGTCAAAAACTGGGGTGGGGCTGTCGGCGCCAGGGTTTTCTTGATAATTCTAAATACGTATCCACCCTTATTTCTGGTTAGGGATTTTCCATTTTCGGTAATTCACTTTCACTCCTACTTCCTTATTGTGTCTCTGAGGGCGTATACCCGCTTCTTCTTATCAGCTCCTCATACTTACACCTCTGACAAGGGCGTCGACCGATTCTCCTCGTGCGTCACGTGACCGCTCTCGGCCAATGAGGTCCTGGTCGGGTATTTTTCCTCCTCCTTCGTGCGCCACGTGATCCCATCTAGCCAATGGCGTTTTCAGTCGGGCGTGGACAATCCGTGGCTTTGTTGTGGGGGAAGAAACACCTTGCTTAAAGAAATAAAAATTTAAATTGCCCCTATCCTAAGCGACTGTGATGACACCTCCGGCTTTTTTTAACACGTGGTATTTGTCAAGCAGTTTATCGCTAATTGGATATGATCAAAGAAAGAAATTTCTCAGACCTCTTGGCGTTTTGGAACGAATAAAAATATTTCACTTATTCTTTCCCGGCCAAAGGCCTGATAATAAAATTTTTCATTATCTCAAAAAAACATTTTCAGCCAACATCATATTGTGTGGCTTTATTTTCAATTCTGGAATTGTCCGTGTTTTCGTATTAATGGTTTGCCTGCATATCCTTAGATAAACTTCCCACCTGTTATCTATCATATTTTTTTTCTATTTCTCTAAACTTTATTTCTTCAACCAAATTGATAACAAACTTCTATTTTTCGTGGACACGGAAGTAAGGTCAGGTGCTTGACCTGGATATCTTCCCACATCTGTTATGTATCAATCGAGCGTGTGTGTGCTCGCCTATGACCTGGTTTTCGTATTATATTTTTTTCTTTCTTTTTCTTCTTCTTCTCTTTCTTTCTCCCAGATCGCTTGAACGCAATTAAAGAATTATTCTCAAAACCCAAATATTTTTTCAGCTCTAAATAATTATCAAATGGTTGACAAACCGTAAAAAAACAAATCATATATTTATGAATATTTCTTTCCAGCTTGCTAAGTATGCATGGTGCCACACATA
>CAHIKZ030000350.1:665000-700000 GCA_903632075.3 Acanthosepion pharaonis
AACAAACATTAGCGGCCTGAATTTTATTCTAAACAGAGCATTTACTTAAACATTTGTGCCTATAAAAATAACGTATAAACAATAAATATATTAAAATCGCAACAGTGCAGAGATTTTAAAAGTAATATTAAATTAAAGTTATCACTAAGTTTGTTGAGTGTATTCATAAATAATATTCTGTTGCATACTACTTAGCAAAATACTTGCACTACAACCACACACAAACACACACACACACACACACACACACACACACACATATATATATATATATATATTTGACATTTAATTTTAAGTATTGATACATTTATGGTTTTAATTACTCAGGGATAGAGTGCGTGTCCATGAGAAAGTTAAAAATTATCCGCACTTTCGTCATAATATATCGTTAGATTTGACACTGTGCCTTCTGTTCATGCGTGCTTGATTGCACCAGTTCTGTTTCTGTTTTTACAGTGTGAACATGACCGCGCCGCTAGCAGTGTACTCCATCAAGGAACAAAGAGCAGTGATCTCGTTTCTCTGGTTGGAATGTGTGTCACGGGCTGAAATTCATAGAATACGTTTAGCCCAATATGGCGACAGTACACTATAGAATAAAGTATATATGAATGGATCGAGAAGTTTAAAATTGGCCAGACAAGCGTGATGCACAAATAAGAAACAGGACGCCCATTAATCTTCACCACTGACGAGAAGATTCATCAAGCTCGAGAGATCGGTATCGCGAACCGGCTGTTATTGATCAGGTATCACGTTTTATGCAGATTCGCATCAAGGCACTTTGTTCATCCTTGGTGCACACTGCTGGCAGAGCGGCCATGTTAACACTGTAATAGTAGCATGAAAAATGGCGCGTTCAAGGTCAAACTTCGATCACGTGAGAATAATAGTACCAAATTTCGATAACAAACCTAGACATATTATGGAAAAATTTCTGATGTTTCTTGACTTATTCTTGTATATATCAAAGCAGATATTTAGGGCATCAATCAAAGGCGATAGTTTGCTTTATGCGTAAACACAGTCTTCATATCATGAAGATAGCGTTTAAGCGTGAAAACGACTACCACTGCTTTGCATTGAATTTAATGTCCACTTGTCGTTTTCTTTCATTTGCAGGCTTTTTGCTATGTTTTTTTTATTTATATTCCCGTGTGTGCTTCTCTGCCTGTTTGTGCCTTTGTCTTAACGCGTTTTTATTATATAGATTGTTGTTTTTTATATATTGGACCTTGACAAATATATTCAATATCGTTATGGGTATCTCATTCAAATTCTAAGCCAATCTTCCTCTTGGCTTTTTTCACATTAAAACGAATTATTCTTCAATAAACACAATTCCTTTCATGTAAAATCGGCTATTGGTAATGTTTTTTCAAGTTTTCGATCCAAACCTGGAGACATTCTTTTGTTTTGCATTTTTTATTTTATATCAACAACGCTGAAGGAACTTTTCATTGTCATTTTTTATTGTGAGCCTTGATAAAAAAAAATTTAAAAAAAAAACGAGAAAAAGAAAACAAATTTTTTTTGCTTTCGGCGAAATGATTTGAATTTCTCGATTTTTCTGTTTTTGGCTTTTTCTCTCTCTTTTTCTTGCTGAATGTATTTCTGACTTTACAAATTGTTTTAAATTATTTTTAAAGAGTAAACAAACTCGACCAACTTTTTTCGTGGCAGTTTTCTAAAGAAATAAAACTGAGAAAATATGGGACATTGTTTGAAAGTATGGATAGTTTTAATATTTATTTCGTACTTTTTCATGCATTAAAACGTTGTTTGTTTTAATTCCGTTCGGGTTGTTTATGCATAAATCCAGACATTTTGTAAACGATGTCCAAACTGCTTGCAAATATGATCTCCTTGTACTATATAAGGAGAGTAATTTCCAAGTTAGGAAAGATTGTGTAACGTCAGATTTCAAAATTTGGAAAAACCCTCGCTTTCTTTTTATCTTTCTCTATGTTTTAGAAAAGCTGAGTTCGAAAAATCCTTGAGTCGAAAAATTCTTAAGTTTTAAAATCCGTATGTAGCATGTCGCTTAAGTCGTATACACACAGCTGAGTAAACCATGGTTTGCCCCCCTCTCTCTCTCTCTCTCTCTCTCTCTCTCTCTACTTATCTATCAATCTGTGTCATGTCTATTCAGCGTGTGAGTGATCCTGCCATTTCTCCTCCTACATTATTTTTTTAGTTCTCAGTAATACTCGCAATGTTGTCTCTTGTTTTTCATTTTTTGTGCTTGTCTACCCATTTCCTTATATTTATCAATTTGTCTTTCCTCTGCTACTCTTAACTTCGATATGTTAAATTATGTTAAATTTGTCAAGCCATCAATCCTTATTATGTATGCCAAATAAGGTGATTGTCTCTATCTGAGAGATCGATTTTCTTTGTGGTTGCTTTTCTGCTTTAAACGATTTCAGTTACCACAGGAATTCCCAATGGTTTTCGCAGAATTCTTCTAGAGAAAAAAAAACTTCATTGCTTCAGAACTTTTGTAAACTTCTGAAAAAAACTTTTGGTATCTTACCAGCGTCGATATTGCACCCAATTCACACAAAACATCAAGGAGAGCCGGGTGCGGATATGGTTCATCTGGGGCGTGTCTCGACAACATATGGCAGAAGGAAGTGACCATAGATCTACATTCCGTAATGCAAGTCGAATGTTGCACAAATGGATATTTAAGCAACAAACACAAATCTTCCATGCAGTCTTTTAGATACCAAACACGGGGAATGTAGCGTTTTCGTGGACGACGGGGACCGAGGGTGGGGCTCGCATGAAAGACTGGCTGACGAAATCTCGTGTTATCATTCAATCGGCTCATTTCCAGGGCCGCCTAACGCGCACTGGATCCAAATCCAGACCCTTCTCACGCCAGGCGGATGTAACTCTCTATGATTGACCAATAGACGGTTGTAGCAGTACTCACTACGTCTAGCCCATTACAGGTTGGTGAGGCTACTTAACCCATTGTTGGAGGTTATAAATTCAGAGTTATCCTACTAATGGGCCTGGGGCCATCTATGCCTATAGCCAGTCTGTCTCACTACTTACCCTTAGCTGGTGGGAGAAGTGATGCTTTCAGACATTTCCAAGTTAATGTAACGAACTTGACAGGAATTCGAACTCTCTTCTCCATCTGCTCAATCCGCGCCACTATCCATTAGTCAATTTCGTTACAATATTTTTCAAAGGTTAATGCCTTATATGTTGGTATTTATAACATAGTAAACAGAAACAGTTTCATCATACTTAATGTTATTTTCTGAACCATTAACACAAAGATTTTGTTATTTCTATTCAACTTCAACATTATTTGCAGTATATTGCATTGTTATACTGACATGTCGCTTCTTGTAGAATCCATCTTCCTATAACTAATGTTTAATCAGATCTTTAATTCTTTGGCTACCTTGTTTAATAATTTACACAGTTTTATTTGTCAATCTTTTATAAAATCAGTGAAGCATAGGGAGCGTTTGTTCCTAAGGTTATGTCCACCATAAGAATTAATGATCTTATGCCAAGAATTGGAATTGACAATCCTACAAGTCAAAACCCCTAAATTGTTAACAGTATATCAAATAAGGTACTATTGAAATTCGTACATATCAAGACATATCTTCTGGCAAACATGAAAACTAGATAAATTTAAAATCCCTCTCTCTCCTCTCTCTCTCTCTCTCTATATATATATATATATATATATATATATATATATATATATATACTTATGAGGATTTGAAATAATCATAATTAAGTAAATGATCGAGTCTAGAAGAAACCTCAACAGAATGCAGAAAGCACTGGACGGCGGTTTCGAACTATATTTGGGACTCATCAGCAGTGCGCAACCACTACTGAGAATTGAAACACGAACAGTTACGGTAGGAGGTAAGCGCCATACCATCTGTACCAACGGGACTCGGTGACAAAGAGGTAACGAATTAGACTCGATAGAGCGCCACTCCATCACATATTCCGTGGTGGAACTCATCTGAGTTTCTCTTTACCTTCCACGAGATACGACTATTATCCCCAAGCCGCTACGTCCACACACACACACACACACACACACACACACACACACACACACACACATATATATATATATATATATATATATTAATCGGTTTTACCCCAACTAAGGTAGTAAATCCACTATGACACAAGAGGTTACTGGGTGTGCAATATTTAGAAACAGAAACGTTGCTAAGGAGACAGAACAAAAAAAAAGAGTAACCAAGCGGACAGCAGATAGCGATTGTCATTGCAATTAAACTTTTGCAGATTAAAGTTGACTGGGACGCATGGAACCGGAAGGATGTTCCACGAATGAGAATCGCGAGAAAAGAAACTGTTAGCATAGAATTTACGGGTACATCTAGCCAACTAAACTGTAAATGTATGAAACCTCGTTTCCAGTCTAGTACTGCGCTTAAACTTAAAGTCTAGGCAGCATAACGAAAAGCTCATCCCATCAGCAAAACAAAATTATAAAATTATAATATCGCCTGACAATTAACGACCGGAAGTGTGAAACCGAAGTTGCTAAGGTATTTATATATTAAGTTTATTTAAATTATACTCACCATTGGCCACTTTTTCCTGAACTTTTTGATATTTGTTTTTATTGTCTAAAGACAAGTATATCTATCTACGTGTTTTATCATTATATGCAAAGTTTACCTTCCTAAATCTTTGCTTTCGTTACGTACATTGATTGGGCAATTATTGTTACGCTAATAATTTACTTTCCTAAGTAAATTTCAAAATAAATTAACTAAATGCCTTTTTCCTCCGTTTGATTGTAAGTTAAACATTGCCTATCCATTGTATATTAGCAGATATATCATAGCCTGCTCATTACATATTAATAAATATAAGTTAGCCTGTTGATTAATATATTAAACATCTATAATATAGACTGTACATTATTTAAAATGATGTAGACCGTTCATTATGTAAAATAATATAGACTGTTCATTATGCAAATAGTTAAACCTGTGCATTACATATCAAAACGTATACCATCGCCTCCCTTTATATATCAATAGATACAGGGTAACTTCTTGGCTAAGATAGTAGTGTGTCTAATATAAAACTCTTTATTATAAGATAACTGATATAGTGTCACCATTTCATAATATATTAACAGTTATACTATAGACAGTTTATAAGATAATAATTAATATAATACCACCAATTTAGTATATATTAGTTACAGTGGAGTAATGTTTAGCGGCTTGAATGAATTGGAGAGCTGAGTTCGAATTCCAGTCGAATTCAGCACTTACGTGCTAATAGCCTTGGAAAAAGTATGAATCCTCTTCTATGGGTAAATAGCCGGACAGACCGGGTTTCCTTGGTCTACTGCGGGAAAAAAATCTGCCTCGTCAGTTATGTATCGAAATATAGATTATCTTCTAAACGTGTATCACGCATGGCACATAACTGACTGATAATTAATTTAAGCAGGTTATTACATATTAATATTGTGATTTTATTTTTTTCGAAGTGGTATTGATGATTTGTAATATAACTAATCATTTCAATATCCATATCGCTGAAAAGCAGAGTTGAGTTGTAAAATTGGTAGAAATAGCGGTTGTTTGTCATATCAGAATCACTTGTGTATATTTAACTGAAAAATATCTGGGGCTATGATGAACATATGATATTCAATATTGTTTCGCTAATTTGGAAATCAGACGCCAAAATTCCAAGAGCCTTCTGGATTCCTCAACTTCTTCATCGTTTATTTACCTTGCGCCTTTAGCACCTGGGGACTTATGTCTATAACACTTTCAAATACCAGTATGATCAGAAAAGTTAAACAACGTCGGGCCTGGTCTGTATCTAGATGTGTTATCGTTTTCACAAAGTTGTTGTAAGCTTGAATGTGAAGGTGGTTTATATATTAAAAGGTATACCATCGCCTTTCTTTATATATCAATAGATACATGGTAGCTTCTTGGCTAAGATAGTAATGTGTCTAATATATAACGCTTTATTATAAGATAACTGATATAGTGTCACCATTTCATAATATATTAACAGTTATACTATAGACAGTTTATAAGATAATAATTAATATAATACCACCAATTTAGTATATATTAGTTACAGTGGAGTAATGATTAGCGGCTTGAATTAAGGAATCGGAGAGCCGCTGAGAGGAGGTGCGCAGTTCTGCGGCCGTCATAGATGTGTTTCTGCGAGACCCATTTGGTTTCTTCTGTTTGCCTTTCGACGCGATGGTCAATTCTAGAGACATCAGATTTCTTTGTCTTCACATCTTCGTCTAAAAAACTAATCTTCTTTCCGTCATTTTCTCTCTGTTTTGAAGTTGATTCCAATCACTGATAGCCATTGGTCAAACCTAAATGAACCGTAAGCGACAGGTCCCTCTGCTCTTCATTTTAACAAGATCTCATGTGCCACAACAGCTATCAACATTTTCGGGTTATTTATCCCGAAAATGTTGATAGCTGTGAAAATACAAAATATAAAAAGTAAAAAAAAAAAAATAAAGGTCAATCATTTACGACCTGGGTCATCATGGCTACATTATATTTCTGCCTGTTATACCATTTAGTAACTTCTCGCAATTCCACTTTTGACTTAGTAGAAAACTTTAAATGGGATAATAGCTGTTTTCCACCGACGTTCTCTCTTTAACATGTCCTATGAGTGTTAAATTTTCCAAACTCTCTCTCCTCACCATGCATCTCAAATATTTTATCTGCTTCTTTATAGTACAAGTGTCCGGTGTTGATATTTTCTATTAATACTTTCTTGTTGATCACATATCTTTTCCATTGTGTTCTCATCATCTGCCTGTAGATCCTCATCTCATTTCCATCTGTAAGGAAAGTGCCATGCGTGCTCAGCAATACAATGAGATTTATATTACATAACATGCTAGCATACATTTTTTTCTAATGAAATTGTCCTATCTCTTAATATTGTGCTTAGTTTCGGGAAGGCATTTTGCTATTCCAATATACCTTCACATTTCGGTGTCACTTTTTCCTTCGCATGTTATATTAACGACCACAAAGATTAATTTCTGTTTTTGCTTGATTCTTACCTCGCCAGTATCACCTTGAAGTGGCGTCGCCCTTTCTTATCGTCACACATTCTGTTTTATTAGCGTTAATAGTCCTTGTTGAGTTGCAAGTCAGACCAGTCACTAGTTTCGTTGACAAGGTGCAGTTTCTTGTAAGTAGACGTTTGTGTTTAAAAACTACCCTGCGGCTAGTTCGTTAACCTCGAGTGAAGAACAAAACAATTTCTAACAGTAAACCATATTGGATTCTTAGGTAGTAACTTACTGTTATAATCGAGTGAAATAGGGTTGACGTGTAAGTGAGTTGGCGGGAGGTGCGCAGTTCTGCGGCCGTCATAGATGTGTTTCTGCGAGGCCCATTTGGTTTCTTCTGTTTGACTTTGGGTGTGATGGTCAGTTCTAGAGACATCAGAATTCTTTGTCTTGACATCTTCGTCTAAAAAATAATCAATCTTCCTTCCGTCATTTTCTCTTTATTTTGAAGGTGACTCCAATTACTGTCAAAATCGTTCAAAAGTAAATGATCCGTAAGCGACAAGCCCTGCTGCTCTTCATTTTAACAATATCTCAGCTTGACTGATATTGCT
Organism: Acanthosepion pharaonis; assembly: GCA_903632075.3. Classification (NCBI taxonomy): domain Eukaryota; kingdom Metazoa; phylum Mollusca; class Cephalopoda; order Sepiida; family Sepiidae; genus Acanthosepion; species Acanthosepion pharaonis. Next base: position 672,672 of record CAHIKZ030000350.1, read on the forward strand.
ACATCCTCTTTCATTTTCTGGCTTGTCTAGGATGTTTTTGACGGATTTCTATCTTGTTCAACCAGCACACATTATCATCTGAATGTTATGCCGTTAGATATTGAAATGAATATATGTTTTGTCATGAAATATTTTTGGACGAAGTCTTCTTAGGGCTTCATCATTTAATTTCATGGAAAGATGAGAATTACATTTATTCAGATAGATTGTTATGTTCCGTCCTGGGTAAGACGACAAACTACCTCCAACAGCAAGGCCTCTGATCAGGAGGTTTTGAGGAGCGTGGAACCACCACTTAATTGCTGGTGTTCCCAGGTCTACCCTGACCCTGGGTGTTAGCACCTGATAGGGTATCAGCTATAGGGAAATAGTTAAACCCACACCCCAAACTGGGGTTGAAACACTATGAAAGTGTAGAAATAGGTTTTAATACTATAAATACTTTGTAAAAAAAGATATTATCAGCAATAAGTTTTTGAAAAAAAAATATTACCAGCGATACATTTTTTGAAAAAAGATATTACCAGCTATACTTTTTGAAATAAAGAATTACAAGTGATACATTTTTAAAGAAAAAAAAAATACCAGAAATAGATTTTTGAAGGAAAAAAATATTACCAGCAGAACTTTTGAAAAAAAAAATATTACCAGTAATAAAAATATTGCCGGCATTAAATTAACCATTGAGGTTGATATGACGTAAAACAAACCAAACCAAATCTGTATATATTTCTGAGATGAGGCATTATGTACCGGATTTACATTATTCGGACTATTGTCCTCATCTTTGTCGCCATGTTTATCACAACGTTTCGGCCGTTGTATGCTCTGGCCTTCTTCAGGCGGTTGGAATGTCGAACAGAACCCTTTATTTCGCTCACTGGGGTAGACTGTTCTAGTTCTACGTGCCATGTCTAATGGATGTCAGCTCTAGAAAAGAAAAGAAAAAATAAGAGAAGATACTAAGAAGGAGAAGTAGAAATTGGAGAGGGGAATTAACATGAGATAACTGACATCCATTAGACATGGCACATGAAACTAGAACAGTCTACCCCAGTGATCGAAATAAAGGGTTCAGTTCGACATTCCAAACACCCGAAGAAGGCCGGAGCGTAAAACGGACGAAACGTGGTGATAAACATGGCGACAAAGATGAGGACAATAGTCCGAATAATGTAAATAGTAAACCAAACCAAACATTGTTGTTATAGTAAGCTTACAATAACAAGGTATGAAACATTGTGACTTTACATTGTAGAGATATCGATATACCTTTCTGACCTTATATAATTCAATGTGTGTCCTGCTAATTTAGGCTGTTACGTGTTTCCACTGTTCTTACGGTCATATCACGTTGGAAAACCAGATTTCGTACGATCCCCAAAAATAGGTACCTTGGTCACTGGGACGTGAGATGATCGTTTGGGGATATCAGCTGCTCTATGCTTGGATGTGCGGGTGGTGCAATGGATAACGGATCGGAATTTTTAATCAGAGATCTAAATTCAATTCCTCTCCTCACTTCTATTAGTAGGACTTTTACCAGTAAATTATTATTATCTTCAATAAATATTTACGAACTAAAAATATTTTCCGGCTTTAAATAATCTGCTACAGTCCGATTAGCTGTAAAAAAATCGATATATCAATCAATCACATGTTTTTCTTGCGACATATATTGGTATTTTAAGACATTTTTATGTTTATACATTGTTTTTATAGATACAAATATTTAAGTAAATGCTCTCTTTATAATAAACAGTATTAACCGGCCTGAATGTCCGAGAAATTTTCTTAGAAAATATTCGTTCTCCGTCAGGAATCGAACCTGTATCATATACAAAACCGTCATATAACCTGACGTGCCTTAACTGATTGGGCCACAAAGGATCGTTCGGTTAGCAAGGTCGAATCTACTGCCTTTAAACTACAATCTTCCATGATTCTCTGACGTACATTCATATCTGCTCAATGCGTATCCAAATGTAAACAAATGACGTCACACATTGTGGCATGGACAAAGTGCGACAATTTTTTTAAGACATTTTTATGTTTAGACATTCTTTTTATAGATACAAATATTTAAATATATTAAATATCATTATAAACAAGGCATTTACTTAAATATTTGTATCTATAAAAATAACGTATAAACATAAAAATGTCTTAAAATATAGTGGCATGTATTCCATGCTTTGTCACATGTTATGCTAGGGAAACCATTTTAAAGACGTTCGGCTCCTTTAGTCATCATTCTTCAAGTGACGAGTTTGGCTTTCCACGAAGGACGAATACTAAATTGAAAGTGTATCATAAGTTATTTTCTAAGAATCAAGTATGGAGCAAGCAATGAAGACAAAATCCAGAACTCATGGGATGTGGTTAATTGTGTGCAACTCTGTACTTATTAAGCTTAATTTAATTGTTGAACAGGTGCATAAATATGTGGTACACAGTACGGATTGAATTCACTAATCTCTTTTAATATTCTCTGACAATATAGCTTGCTAAATATTACTCCACTGAGAGATACTTTGGCGCGAACATTTAAGAATCTTACATATTAGACTCTTCTTCGATCCTCAGCTTATTGTCATAGTCATTATAAGATATCATTGGCTAATCCTTTTCATTGCAAGGATGAGATACTGGCTAGGAAATGGTTCTCTAGGAAATAGATATATACTTGTTACTAATTCCTGACTTCAAATAAGATCTGGTAAATAAATACCAGTGAATGTTATTTGCTTAGCTTAGTTTTGGCTTCGGGCCAGAAACCAAACCAAACAGTGACAATCGAATTTCGTACTCAGTAGTAATTATCTTTGAAACAAGTAAGCTAGTCATTACATCACTGTCAGTTGATTAGTACGCATCAATATTTTAAAATAGAGAAAGCATGTTGGTTAATATATTGATCAGAGTAATCCATTATAGTAGACTTCAAAATATCACGCGTCAGGTAGTAATTTATATATTTTGTGAGCAGCAAAAAAATCAACACTTGGCTGACTCACACAACTTCCGGTAAAGATTATATTAAGTAAGTTGTTTTGATTTTTGCACAGTCCATCGATATTCACTCGTTCTTATAAAGAATTTATCACATAAGGTTAATGGGATCATCTTTCTTTGCAGATAGTCTATTCTATCAAATAGATGCAGATCACCTTTATATATGACTTTTCTATTGTTCTCCATCAAAGGTTTCCTGATAACTTGACGCATATTTAAATGGATTTTACTCTAGGAAACATCGATAAACTGAGCGCTTTCCTCCCACTAATAATAAACATCTTGAGGCATTTATGGCCTTAAAATCGAACATTTTGGTAGCAGTATATACTCACTTAATACATAAAAATATATTACAAGAAAGTAGAAGGAAAAGCAAATAAAAGAAAAAGTGTAACGCCACCTCATTTTAAGAAGGTTTTATCTGCATTTTTCGTTTTTTGTTTTGTTTTGTTTTTGTTTTGTTTTTGTTTTGTTTTGTTTTTGTTTTTTTAGTTATAGTCCGTGACACATTCTCACTGCAACGTCCAATATGACCTACTAAACTTTTTCTGATTTAAGCTGTAGAAAATTATATCTAGTATATAAAAACATGTTTCTATCAATTCATGAAAAATTATGGTTTGCCGAAGTCAAATATTTGAAAACTACTAAAATTACAGTTTTTTTTTTAATTTTCCTGTGACGATTTCTCACCGTAATGTGTTAAATCGAACAATATAACAAAAATTAAAAAAAAAGAAAATAATAATTCAACCGGTTACCAGTGTTCGTGCTTCAGAGATCAATCGTGAACAAAATACATGAATACGTACGCGACAAGTAAAATCGTATCAGGAAAATCAATACTATTAATCATAGACAGTAAAATGAATCCTTAGTTTTGATATACACGTTTGAAGCATAGACAAATGGGAGTCTCTATGTGTTCTGCTGATAACAGTGAAACTTATCTGGTAAAAGACGAACACAAATCGTATGAAAATATCTTGAAACCGGAGGTATTAATAAGTGTCTGCAGATTTTCAATATGTATCTTCACTGGTACAGACCGAGCTCAGTAGTCCGACACTCCTTGGTTCTCCAACTTACATGGGCTGGCGCATTTTAATGAGCTAGTCGCCATTAATTTGTAGAGGGACAGAAAGGGCAGCACTATATATTGTTTACCATTTTCCGACAAAAGCAGAATGTTTTGGTCATGAATATTTCTTATATCTAGCTGTACATTTACCAATTATTCTTTGGGTTTCAGGGTAATTTTTTGGCGCAGTATTTTATATTTTTTTAAATAATTAATAATAGTTTTTTTTTCTTGTTTTACGCTTTGTTATAGCTTTCATAATGCAGAAAATATATGTGGAATGACGTGATCAGACTATGAATACATATTTTTCATTTTATGGTTGATTTCTTTCATCTGGCATTTTCTTTGCTCTGGCAGTGGCATAGTCACGATGGTGCCGGGTTAAAGAATTTGGAACCTATATACTGACTAATTTTCAAGTACAACTTCTGATTGTTTCTGTCTATATATTTCATTTTGAAGTGATATTTAAAATCATAAATCATTGAAATTAAATGAGAGTAGAAAATATTGAGATCAATAGTTCGAATTACATTTCGAAAGCGATCTGTTGGCACCAAGAATATATTCATGAACGAGATAATTGACAAAATATATTAATGTCTATTTTGGTTTACTGGTAACAGAATTTTTTTAAAAGTGTTTTACAACAAGCAATGCGGGAAACCAGGAGCACGCAAGAGGTTACAGAGAATTGGAGTGAGAGCAAAGAGGAGTGATAGAGGAAAGGATGAAGAGAAGGATAGGGGATAGATCAAGGCATCTGGAGACGTCGATTGACATTACATTTGAATAGTTGGAGATTATAGCTATCAGGGAAACATGAAAAGGGGAGAGAGTTCCACAGTCGAGAGGTACAAGACAAGAAGCTATCGGAGTAGAAGAGATGGCTACATTTAACAGTTTCGACATGAAATAATGTGAGCAAAATACCAGAATGGTAGAACACTTAAAATCATGAGAACCAGGGAAAGAAGCCCATCGGAGCAGATCTCATAAAAATATTTGTAAAAAAAGACAGAGGGAGGCGACGGCACGTCTGTGAAAAAGTGACTGCAGACGAGATGTCAGATCAAGGCCAATTACATTGCTTATCCGTCTCTAGATCTTATCTCTAACCTTGAGACAAACAGAAAGGGCCACAAGACAATATATGGCAACAATACTCCATGTAAAGGTGAATAGTTGATTTGTAGATTTGAAGGATCGACTCCAGCGAGAAAAAGATTCCTGGCGCGGGACAGGGAGCCAAATTTCCTTGCGGTGGACGAAGCTATTGACTCAATGTATTTGTTCCATCTCAGGTCAGCAGTCAAAATGAGACCGAGTAGTCGTAACGAGGAGCTCTTGAGAAGTTGAGCGTCAGACATTCTAATGGCGGGGCAGGAATGGTTCTCTGACGATTAAAGGGTGTAGTTGCTGTTCATACATGTTTTGTATACTTATACTTTTTGCAGAATGGAGGTAGCAGACCTTAATAAGACTTCTTATCAGTGGCTACAATATAAAGTATACGCAGATGACAATCTGTTGATGTTAGTCACAGAAGAAAAATTACAGAACTTCCGAAACAGGAGCGTAAATGATAATAGTAATAGGAGCCGTTTCCTTACATAGAGACATCTGACATTCATTGACCGAGCAGCCAGTAGTTTTCTCTCTTTCCAGTAATGATATGTGTCTCCTTTCTAATCTTTTATTTGTATGACGATAAACTACATCCGGAAGCGTGGCGTCTGATCAGGAGGTATTGTTGAGGGTGGAAACACCTTTTAATTGCTGTTGTACTCAGTTCCACCCTGGCCCGGGGTGCGTGCATGTGTTAGGGTCCCAGCTAAAGTCAAATAGTGAAACCCCAAATAAAAACAAAACTATGAAAGTATAAAGAATCGTAAAATACAAGCAATGCATTTTATATCTGAAATTAACCATATTTATATCAAAATCAACAACTATAAAATTGATCTGTATTTGAATGCATACCATTGTGTTCCAAATATGTTTAGGTGGAGCCATATAATTGCGTTTAAAATATTTGAAAATCGGCATTAAATAACATATACCGGACGATATGTTCCTATACAAAATCAACCAATCAACTAAATTCTTTTATTTGAAGTAGTGTGGAATGTGAAAATCTTGATTATTTCAATATTTTCTTTTCGAGTTACATGTGCTACACATTTTAGTTGTTGGCGCTTTTAGTAGTCATCAAAAGATGTAGTAAGAAGCGAAAAAACCTGAATAACCATTAACGCATAGTAAAAACATTAAGAACCAGGACAATTTCTGTCTATATTTCTTAGATGAGGTATTGTAATTATTCATAGTATTTACCTTGTCCGGACTGCTGACCCCATCATTGTTATCATATTCCCCTGAAGAAGACCGGAGCGTACAACGGTCGAAACATCGTGAATATGAAAACAAAAATGAGGACATTATTCCGAACTAGGTAATTACTGTAAATAAGGACAATTTCGTTAGAAATTATGAATTAGTTCTGAACTATTAGATTGGTGCAAAAATAATGTCGTTTTTTGACGTTCAACATCAAAGGAGAAAACGACATTATTTTTGCACCAGCCTAATATTATCTAAAGCTTTCTGTGTGGTAATAAATGCTAGATAAGCACTTCAAAGACGAAGAGAAATCTGGAGGTAACTGAAATGTGATTCAAGAGAAGGATACTGGTGGGATTCTGCGTTTAATCAACGAAGAAGTCTAAAAAAAAAAGTAACGCGATCAGAATCATAAACAGACAGCATAAATATCCTGGAAATAAATGAAAATAATTTGACACTTCAGTGGAGAATATAAAATTCGTGAGTAGAATATGACATGTGAAGAATCTCAAATATCATGTGATAATGGGCAGAGGTAATCAGCAAGACATATACATGATGCATCAATGGTTAGCGGAATGGCAGATGGAAGATGTCACAAAAGGACACACGATTTTACAAGAGATAGGACGTTGTGGAGGACACGTACTCACTACCTGAAGGGAGAAGACACACTAAATAAATTTTATGTTGTAATACAACTTGATTTGGTGAGCTTTAGACAGTCAAAGAAAGCTTTACAGCTTATAAGATTGGTGGTACTTACCCTTTTACAGAAAACACACTAGCTTGTCCAATTATTCTCGAAGGTTCTGGGCACCTCGACGTGGTGTAATGCTTAGACAGCTTGTCTTGCTAGATCAATTACGACTGAATAGTGAGTTAGATCTTCACAGGGTGCCCCATACTTTCGGCCTTGTGCCACATCTAAGCTGGGCTTAGAAAATCACTATTCTCGAAGGTTCATATATGATCAGTTTTGTATCTGAAATATTAACAAAGCTCTTTCTAAAGAGTGTATAAATTTATTTTAATAAGACAATTAGAAACTTGACGTATATCTATCAACATAGATATCATTTCAATGCAGGTAATTACAGATAAATATCTATTTATCTATCTAGCTATTTATATATCAGCCTGCATACATACGTGTGGATGTATGCGTTAGTGTTTCTTTGTGAGACAAGAGTGAGCAACACAAAGCGAGAAAGTGATAAATGAATATATTAAATATCTGAATTATATACCAACCTATATATATATATATATATATATATATATATATATATATATATATATATATATATATATATATATATATATATATATATATATATATATATATATATATATATATATATACAGAGAGAGAGAGTATTATTACTGAATTAGATTTTTTAAAAAATCAGCCAATTAATGCGGAACCGTAGGCAAGTAAACTTTCATAACATACAAAAAAGTCAAGCTAATTACAAAATCATTATCTTTCTCAGGTGTTCACAAAATATAACCCCGAATATATCACCTGGTTTAGACATAGCTTAATTGTTAGCCTACTAGATTGGTTTGCAATTATGGCTGTTTATTAAGTTAATCACCCACCTGATACCTTAGACATGAGGACTTTTTGAAACGAAGTTCAGCTTAGAATACAACATCGTTGATTTTCTAAATATTTGCGCAGGCTAGAATCCCTACCAAATATTAAAATACCATTGATAAATAGAACAGTGTAGTTGCAAGAATTATTTACATTATAGCAGCGCAAATATTTTAACAGGAACAACCGAGTAAACGAAAGAGGCAAGCCCCGATGATCTTGTTAAATCATACAAGCCACGGGAATTTAGCTTGAAGATTTCTAATCCATACACATATTTCTCTTTCAGTTATCTCTTAGAATTTTCCTGGCGACATCAAAATATCAAAGCTAAAAATGACGTTTAAAGTGACAAGGTCGGATTAAGATAACGCTATATAACAAGAAACGCGATGAAATAAATTAACACAAGACTGGACAAAAATGGTCTCTATTACCCAGTAAAAGACAGAAAACTGAAGAAAGCCAGAAGCTATTGGTCGAAAGGTTTTGTCTGGAATCGCAATTTTCAAAAGCTACGTTGATAAAAATATTTTGAATCAATCGAATGCTCACGATATGAATATTCTGCCATCGTTAATCGGAACACTTCTCAGTTAAATCATGGCTATACACAAGAAGTCAGACTCGCCACAAATGTACACGAATGACGAATGTAACCTAGTTTCCATGGCAACACTGTAAAATTTCTTTAAACTTAACAAATCAAAGAATAAGTATTTGTAGGCATATATTTATGTGGACATACAGATAAGTATCTATTTATCTATCTAGTTATTTATATATCTATCTGCTTTACTGTTTTTTAGATATATATATATATATATATATATATATATATATATATATATATATATATATATATATATATATGTATATATATAAGTCCAGTGCTAGTAAAATAAAATAATACCAACTAATATATACACATCGGGAACTCTATTCAGATATCTATCTAGTTAGTAGGTGTACATAAATATATTGTTTGAAAAAGAAATGGAGCATCTACTCTATTCACTTATAAAAAGTCTAAATGATAAAAGCTGACGGTATAATAAATATAATGCACGACGTATTTTGAAATATGCGTACAAACTCAAACACACATACACACAAACACACGCGCACACACACATATATATGTGTGTGTATGTGTGTGTGTCTGTGTAAATATAAAAGTGAACATTGAAGTCAACACTCAGAGCCGACAGGCTGTTTTATGATAGATGCAATTGTCAGGCCGCGAATGTTGGATTTTTCCTCAACTATTTATATATACGGGTCAGTGTGCATTGTGGTTAATCTATTCTGGCGGTTACTTTTTTGGGGAGTTGCTTATTTATTTATTTATTTGTTTGTTTGTTTGTTTGTTTGTTTGTTTGTTCTAATATATTTGACTTGTTTTTCATTTTCATTTTGTATTATTTATACTTTTCGGTTTTTGATGTTTTATTAACCCTAGTAAAAAATTGGAGGGATTTTCTTAGGTTGTTTATTTGATATTTGGTTTTCGTCTGCAAAGATAAAGCTATTTATTCGTTCAATGTTTAGATTGCTTGCCGTAGCCTATTCTGTTCTTTTGGCGCGGGATTTTTTAATTTATTTACTTGTTTAATTATTTGGATTGATTATTTTTTTTTTTTGCTTATTTATGCTCATTGTTATTAGTTCTGGCGGCTATTTTAAAGGAGCGGTTTGTTACTTTGTTCATTTATTTACTTATTTATATTAATGTTTATTTGTTTTTCATTTATTTACATATTTTTTATTTTGTTTATTTTTATTTAATCCATTTGGTTTTCGATTTTTGAATGACGGAGTAATTTTTTTTTTTTTCTCGTTATATAGCACTTATAGCTATTTTACGTCCAATGTTTTGATTGGTTGTTGAAGTCTATTCTAATTTTAGTTTCGAGGGATTGGTTTGTTAATTTGTTTATTATTATTTACTTTATTTATTTCTTTGGATTGATTATTTATACTTGATTTTATGTATTTTAATTTTATTTATTCTATATTATCTGCTTTAACGGGGTTGGTTTGTTACCTTGTACATTTTTTGTTTGGGTTAATTTTTTTTTTTTTTCATATTATTTTTTTTATTTGAATTAATTTATTTCAGTTTTCGATTTTTAACGTAATTAAATCTGTTTTCATGTCTGCATTTATTAGATTAGCTCAGATCGTTTATTTAGTAATTTATTTTGGTCTGGGAAGATAATAATAGCTATTTTTCCTCCAAGCAAAGTTTGCAGGTTTTTGATTGATTGTTTTAGGGTGATTATCTTTTCCTTATTCTCCATGATATTTTTGGTGTTATTTGTGTTTTGTTTTTAATTTCCTAGATTTACTTAGAAAGCATTGTGCTACTCGCGCATTTATTATTTGTGAAATATATTTATGTGCATAGTTTCTCTGTTTCCAGGATCCTTCAGTTACTCCTATGTATAATTTTTCTTCATTATCTGGTGATTTTACTGTGGCTTGGTATATTACGTTGTTTTGTAAGCAATTACTGTTTAAGGGACATTCATTCTTTATTCCACAGTTACACGTGGGTTTAATTAGATCGGGTGGTTTGTTGATAGTTTTCCTGTTCTGCTTTTTTATTATTTGTGGCAAGTTCTTGGTGTAACAGTAGCTGATTTTTACAATGTTTTTATTGTATATTTTGTGAAAAGAGCTTGATTCCGGGAAGTGTTTATTGCAATTACACGGATAACCTCGGAACAGTGTCCCCCAAGAGAAAGAGCAAGTGCATGTGTATGTGTGCTTGTATATATATATATATATATATATATATATATATATATATATATATATATATACATCTATATATATATATATATATATATATATATATATATATATATACACCTATCTATGTATACACACACAATCACAAACGCACATGTATATATGATCCGAGAGTAGCAATGCAAGTTTCAATTCAGTATCCACACAAACAGAGCCATACACACACAGCCACACACACACACACACACACACACACACACACATATATATATATATATATATATATATATATATATATATATATATATATATATATATATATATACAGTGTATCAAAAATACGTTAACAAAATTTGACGTTGTTCCTGACAACGAAGCAAAGTAAAACATCCATATAAACATATGTCCACCTTTTTTGACTGGGGGACCACTGCGTCTTATAACACATGTTCAAAATGTCCTCCTATTGCTTCTACACTAGCATGCATCCTTTGGATCTTTGACTGGCTGACCATTTCAAATATTCCCTTACTCTGTCGAATTTCGCAGTTTTTGTATCGTCTACACATTATTAATCTCTGCTGCCTAAACCAATTTTTTTGGCGGCCCTATAAATTAAAATCTAAAGGATTGAGGTGAGTGGAACATACAAGCTATGTAACCGGTCCTCCTCAACCAATCCATCTTTCATTGTAAATGTTAGCGAGTGCATCTCAAACAATTTAAATGACAAGTTTCTTCGTATTAGCACGGGCACATCCTCTAGCAGGTCTGAAAGTGTTTTCGAAATAAAGTCCCTATTGACAGTTCCTGCAAAGACGTGCTGGAAGAATATTATGCAGCTACCAGTCACATATTAATTGTAATCTAATACTGGTGTCTAGCTTGTATTTTACCGTGGTGATTTTGATCCGTTCAAAAACGTCACTAGTGCTAATCCATCTCTTCCACACATTGACTAATCCATAAACACGACTGAAATGACGAACAACGAATCGGGAGTTTGTGCAATACACCCTCGTCAAATGTTCTCCTGTGGTGGATGAACAGATAGCAAAAGACCCTGCACGAGTAATACAGATACAGAAGCAACTCTTGAAGTAAACTCCATGCAGTATTATGTCATCTCTGACAGTCTGTATAATATGTCTTATTCCTTGTCACACGTACGTGCAGATCTTGGTTTGATCTTCCTCGATAAACAGTTTCTCGTGTTACCGATCCTATCTCAGCAACTCGACGACAAACAGCAGCAAATATATATTTAAAAACGATTTTTCATCGCGACACAGAAATATCAACTAATTTTGAAACTAAAATTATTGTTGCATTTTCAAGAGATATTCAACAAATGTAGAATAAATAATAATGTGGTCTACTTTGTATCCTGTACTTTTAAAAGATAAATACTAAAGAATTGTGGATTCTTAATCTGACTGTTTTTTTTTTTTGTTTATATATATATATATATATATATATATATATATATATATATATATATATATAAGAGTTGTGTGGATGCTGAGAAATTTATGTCACCAAGCCAAATCTGGCCAAATTAGCAAACATTTATTTTGGCGGAAAGTGATTCTTGCCAAGACAAAATTTTTTCAGCTCAAACATTACACACTTACACGAAAACACATGCACACACACTTTTTGTCTCTCTTTCTTACACGCACACACACACATAAACACACACACATAGATAGATAGATAGATAGATAGATAGATAGATAGATAGATAGATAGATAGATATGATGGTCCGCTTCCAAATCAGATTACACTCGTTTGCAAGAACGGAAACGGGTCCCTACTGCAGATGCCGGCTCAAAGTAATTTCGTATCTGCATGCAAAAAAATCCCATCGCAAAACTTAACGGAGGTGTCTTGGAAGGCATTTTAATCAATCATGTATTAGAGATGGTTTGCTGCTCCAAAACACAACTATGTATATATATATATTAAACAGCTCACAACTATGCGGTAGTAATCTTATCCTAGACAGTAATATACGTATAGATACACACTCAAACATAAATGGATAGATATACATATAGTGAGCGAGAGAGAGAGAGAGAGAGAGAGAGAGAGAGAGAGAAAAATTGAAGAAGAGAAAGAACAGCATATGCATAATCTAGACAGACAAAATAAAACAATAGAACAGACATGTCACATTTGTGCGGTGTATGCCTCAAGTATCTGATATTTGGTTTGTCTAAGTAGAAGAAAATCAATTTCATTCACTTGGTATAGATTGGATTTCGGCAATATAAAGCGAGAAGTCATTTAATGGTAGGTGACACACAGGATTCGTCCCATACATATTTATATATAAGGTTTTTTTTTCATATTATTATGAAAGTATCCGTCGCTCATACATATTTTTATATATATATATATATATATATATATATATATATATATATATATATATATATATATATATATATAAACACAAACACAGGTATCCTTACATTCTCATATATTGTAACAAAGCAAGACTAGTTCTGGCGCCTGTCATGTGTATAGTTCTTTGCATTCGGCAATATAAGTAATATTACGCGTTGTACAAGGATAAAAAGAATCGGTTTTATCCGAAGAATAAATTTAAACATTTGCATAAATGCATAATGAAAGGAATTCATGAATATTACTTTGAACTGAACTTGATTCCGACTCAGCGCATTCGTTTTTTTTTTGTTTTTTTTTTTGTTTGTTTTTTCTTTTTGGCACTGCTCATCTATTGTAGGCCGTCATTTATTCTATGTGAGAACGACATTTCTTTTATGCTGGTAATGATTTTAAACGTTAAACTAATTCCTTTACACTGCCAAGAGATCTTAACATTTAGGAGGATGGTAGTTGTGGGATATCGTAGATTTTATAAGCACTTCTACAGCAATAGCTTGCGTATGTGACACCGATTTCTCGAGTTGAGAGTGTATAAATTTCAGAATATATAGTTTGTAAATAAGAAAGATAAAATCAATACATATGTCACACGCAAAATTTTATATATATATATATATATATATATATGTATGTATGTGTGTGTGTGTGTGTGTGTGTGTGTGTTGCTCGTGGGGGCACAGTACTGTGGGTAAAAGAGAAACACGTATGAGTTCCATCACGGTATATGTGATCAAGCAACCTCTTCGTCACCGAGGACCATTAGAACAGTTGGTATAACGTTTGCCTGATAACGTAGCTGTCCGGGTTTCAATTCCCGGTAGTGGATGCGCACTGGTGATGAGTGCCAAATGTAGGACGAAAGGGCCGTACAGTGCTTTCTGCATTCTGTGGAGTTTCTTCTGACCTCGATGAATTAATATAGATATATAATTAGAGAAAAGAGACTGACAGACAAATAGACAGACTGTTGGTTGTAAAACTCAACAATGCATTTTTTCAGCTATATTTGACGTGAAATAGTCTCGATATACTGATGATGTCTCTTATGGTTTTCATACACACACTTGAGTAAATGCTTTATTTTAATTTAGGGACCTCCACTTTTTTTTCGATACCTAACTTTAAAATACATTTTAAAAAATGAAAAAACATGCTTTAAGATTTCATTTTAGCTTTAATTGAAAGTTTAATCATTAAATTTATTATTTCCATTAAGTAAATAATTCTGGTGTATTTCAGATAGAAACTATATACATTGAATGTCAAATTTAGTATTGAATTTTAAATTTTCTTAAAAATCCCGCCATTTTCTTAATTTTAAGAAATTTGTAAACAAAACACAAATTTATCGATTTTAAAAAATATTTAACAAAGTTTCTGACACGTTATTTTAGTAAAATTAGAAAATTTAATGTTAAATTAATCTGATTTAAAAGAATTATTACTTTTCTAGCAAAAAAAGTAGTACAACCAATTATTAACGATTGGTACTGGTGTTTTTATCCAATATTTGATCTACGTGTTGAGGACGAGTGACGACAGCTACTACGGATGGCCCCAATGAAAATTATTAGAAATCTGAGTGAACGCTTTTAGTTTCATTAGAATAAAGGGACAAAACTCTATAATAATGGCAATAAAATTAGATAATTCTTTAAACTTTTTTTTATTATTTAGATAATTCTTTAAACTTTTTTTTTTATTATTTAGATAATTTTTAAACTTTTTTTTTTTTTTTAATTATTTAGATAATTCTTTAAACTTTTTTTATTATTATTTAGATAATTCTTTAAACTTTTTTTTTATTATTATTTAGATAATTCTTTAAACTTTTTTTTTTTATTATTATTTAGATAATTCTTTAAACTTTTTTTTATTATTTAGATAATTTTTAAACTTTTTTTATTATTTAGATAATTTTTAAACTTTTTTTATTATTTAGATAATTTTTAAACTTTTTTTATTAATTTCTGCAAACACGTTAACGATGTGTATCTGAACTGGACAGAGGAGAGAAATAACTGCAGTGCCAGACGACACAAATCACGTGACCTTTTTAAGGATTATGTCGCGTATACATTTCCATACATAGAAATTATGAACGTTTTTCAATAAAAAATTATTTTTAAAATTATTTTAAAAATATTTTTGTGTAAACGACTGTTATGTGCTTTTCAAAGTTCGATTTGTAAATTTACATTTTCATTAACGTTATCATTGCATTATTTGGGTGAAAGAAATAAAGAATTTTAAAAGATTTTTGAAGTATTTAAGACGTTAATGAAAAAATTTTTAAAATGTGGAAAAAATTTGCAAAAAATACATTATTCATCGAAAAATTTTTATTTCTTCACAAAATAATGTCCTTAATATAACGTATCTACAAAAACAGGTGTAAGCTTTTCTAATTAATTAAATGTCATACTTTTTTTTAAGTTTTTTTTTTTTTTACAATTCAAATTTGATTTTCTATAAAAGAATTAAATGTTTTACAAAAAAACTGGTGATTTACTTTCTACAAACATTCCTGTTTATAACTAATAAAAAAAAATCCCGGCGTGCGTATTTAATTTTTTGAAATTTCTTGAAAATATGTAAGTGGGTGGAAAACATGTTTTTAAAAAAATCTCTTTTAACAAGATTTTTTGAAAAAAAAATTCAAAAAGATTTCATTCATTTCTGAATAAGTCCTGAAAATTTCATTAAAATCCAACAATTATTTGATTTTTGCAAGAATTTCCTAATTAACGTGTGTTTTCCGCGGGAAAAGCGCAAAATAAAACAAACCTTTTTTTAGTACTGTCGCGCTGTCGTAAAAAAAACATAATTTTTAAGCAAAATTTTCTACGTGCTAGAAAGGAGTAAAAAATTTCAAAAAATATTTAAAATATACTTTGGTCTTTCCTCTTCATAACAACATAAACATAACATAAACAAAACTTTGTTTTCGTTGATTTATGAGTCATTTTTAATCGTGATATGCCGATTTTTTACGTGACCTAATGGACATACCTATTTTAATTAAACAGTATGAATTTATGGAATAGCATTAATTACATTTACCGGCCTTAATATTAGAGGAATTTAGTAGAAAATAAGCATTCCCAGAAAGGAATCGAAAATAAGCATTCCCCGAAAGGAATCGAAAATAAGCATTCCCCGAAAGGAATCGAACCTGTATCTCATGCGGCAACCGTGAGATATACTGACGTTCTGTTTAACTATTGGGTCACAGTGAACTCTCAATTAGCAAAGTCCAAATAATGTCCAGAGAATTTACTCCAATAAGTTGAATCCATAAAGTCAATATATATATATATATATATATGCCAACCAAACCTGTGTCATCTTTAGTAAATACCTGAAACTATACCGCGGTTTAACCTGATCTTTGTGAGTGACATTGGTTTTATGTAACTGTTTGGGAGCCATTAATAGTTGTTTATAACTGCTAGTAATGTCAGGTTATGCGTTATCTTCCAGAAACTCTAATTAAGGACTGATTAGCATGAGTTTCATTTATTATAATCCCAACTAATGAATAAACATATTTTTCATATAATTAACTGTACACAGATGCATAATAACTAAATAAGCGTAGAAAAATGATTTAATAGAAATAAGACTCATCTATTCATTTTAATGAGTAAAAAAGTATTCGTACAATACAAAAATAATACATAATCTTTACTTAATACTTTGTAGAACAGCAACCAACATCTTGTAGCTCTCAATTTATAATTTTCAGATTTTAGTTGCTATTGTGTTCCATTCTAATGTCGCATTTGGACTTCAGATCCGGGTTGATTGTTGGAGTTCTCTATATGATTTGAATTTTCAATTAACGATTCTCGTTTGGGTTTATATCTGGGTCTAACTTGTCCATTTCAGGATATTTACATTATTTTCAGCAAGCCATTTCTTCGTAGATTTTACAGTCTGCTTAAGATCATTATCCAATCAGGAGGAAGTTCAAGATTTTCAAAACAAATCCTTAAACTTTCTTCCAAACTATTTTGATATACTGTGGAATTCATTCTACCATCGATTACTAAAACACTGACAGTACCTTTTGCATAAAACCATCCCCAAACAATGATGCTGCCATCACCAACCTGCGTTCTTTTGTTTGAAGGTATCTCCATCTTTCCTCCATGCATGATATCTAGATTCATATCCAAACAACCCAATGTTGGGTTCGTATGTCCGGTGACACGGTGTAGCAAGGAATAGCAGCTCGGATTGAGGAAACTGAGTTCGAATTTCAGTCAAATCCACACATACACTTACGTGCTAATACCCTTGGGAAAGGTATGAATCCTCTTTTTATCCCAACCCCCAGCTATGGCTAAATAGCAGGACAGACCGTGTTCCATTGATTTGGATGGCAACTGGTCTACCGCAGAAAGAAATGGCAACCTACTGCAGACAAAATCTGCCTCGTCAGTCATACATCGAAAGATACATGATCGCCTAAGCATGTGTCACACAGGACACATAATTGATGTCCATAATACTCTTTCACAATATGATTTTTCCTTATCCTTATGTTCACAAACGAATTTCAGCCTGGCATCTTTGTGTCATTTCAATAACAGTGGAGATTTCCGAGGGGACCTGACTTGAGATTGTGCATATATATTACAATTTTCATTACTGTAGCTAAAGTTTGATCCGTTTTTAAAGTATTTAAATATTACTTTTTGAGTAAGTATACATATTTGGTCATAAAAGGGCAAGTATCGACTACTTCCAAATCACTACAGACGTGAAACATTACTAAGATGTTTTTGATATTGCTAGCTCAACCAATACATGTCCCAAGAGACATTCATCTTAAAGAATTATGGAGTCGGATTGTTTTACATTGATAGATATTGGTTGGCCCTCTACTTGAATAATCCGAGTTTATAGTTGTCATGAAAGCAGTACGTCATTTTTCTCTATCACCGATAAAGCGGTGGTCAGGGAACAAAGTGTTAAAGTATTTAAATATTACTTTTGGGGATTTGAATTTAACTCACACCTTCATTTTGATTGGCTAGCTACTAAATTACGGAGCCTATTCTGTCCTGCCATTTAACACAGAAATGAAAGAAGTTTGATATATGTCTTTTCTAAGAATATTTGTAAAACAAACTCGGCGTTAAAAATCACAAATAAATGAATATCAAATAAAAGAAACCCGATGTTGTGTTACCTCATCTTAAGTTTTGAAACCTCTGTTAGGAGACGTTTTCCGGCACTATAAATACTCCGGGAAAATTATACGCAGCCTCTTTCTACTTTTTACGTGAACGTGTAAGTTTATCGCAGAGGAACGCGTTCCATTTTTGGGACGCGCATGAACAACACACACAGACACACACACAGCTTTCTCCTCATTTTTTTCTAGTATTTCTGCTATACCAAACTACGCATAAGCAAACAATTCACAAGCTTAAAAGTTTTCTTCATTCATGTTCATTGTCCTGTAACACACAACGATATTCTATTGTTTATGTGAACGATCATTGTTAATACATTATCATTTATTTGTAAACATATAGATTGGTTTTTGTTGGTTTAATTGTTTTAATTTCTTTTACGTGGACTCATATTCCGAGTCAGTCATGTTGGTTTTGGGCATTTTAGGAAACAGACGTGTTTATCTCTCAACACGTACACTGGACCGCATCACTTGAGTACTAACAACATTAGCAACAACTAAAATTGATAGCACATTCAAAGCAAAAGAAAAATACGGAAAGGATCATCTCCTACTGATTCTGCAAGTTCACCTTGCGCTTGACATGAGTCTTCATGAAATAATATCCCCAATTCTTAGTCTGCAAACATTTCTGTACGCCACAATGTCAAAATCATTATTTTCTAAGCGCCTAAATCAATCTCTGCACGTTGTTTCCGACAGAACATGGTCGTCGTAAGTCTCAACAAGATTTTTTTGCAGATTTCTTTTGATATTTCACACTATAGGTAGGAAATCCACGGTAGTAATGAAAAGAGCGATAACAGGTCGAGAAAACTATTTTCCGTAAAATTGTCGTAAGTGTAAAATTTTATAAAATTCACCCGAGAGCAGTACTGGCTGCTCGGCTAATGAATGCCAAATGTTTCGTTATAGATGGACGACGAATTAGGATTTGTTTGTATTACTACATTATAGCGGTTGGCCGTTTAAAATAGATACTTGTTAGTGTATTTTGTAAGAAGTTTCCATGTAATAAATGAATGACAAGCTAACTGGCGTTTTACATTGCAAGCAAAAGATTTCTTTTTTGGACGTTGTGCGTCTAGTAATTGTCTATATGGTTGTTTGTTCTGAGAGGTTTCGCCTAATTTTTACAACGATAATTATTGGGAATGGTAGACATATAAGTAACCGAAATGTAGCTATATTCCTAATTCTCGAATAATGTTTGGATAGTGTCGCATACATAGCTAATATTAGTAAGGGTTGAGTTTTATGTTTTTATTTTTTATAAGAATTTCGCTTATTATTAAATTTTCTGTAATGATACGTACATATCACAATTTTTTTTTTGTTCGTGCATCAAATTTATAAAAAATACTATGCAATTTTAAATGGACCCGTACTGCACTTTGATCTGAGAGATGTTAAGCTAGCATGGAAAAAATTTAAGTTTATTTTTACAATTAATATTCTATATCCTGATAAAACTGCTTTTATGGAAAACGTATAAGATCTTTTTTTTATATGACTTATTCATTATTTTTACATACAGATATGTTTAACCACAATTTCGATTTAACGAATTTTATACTTATTTAAAGGGAAATGAACTTAGTCGGAATATTCTTGAGGGTGCTACTATCGAACCGTATCAAAATATCTCCTTTCCTAAAATATATATTTTTCTCAAACAATGAAAAACAAAAAAAAAAAAAAAAAAAAAAAACAAGAGAAAATGGTGGAATTCAAATCCTTCTATTATCTAAAATATATAAATAAAAAAATAATTAAATAATAATTGCATTATATAAAATTAAGAAAAGCAATAATAACATTTACTCATTTTCATTTATCAGGAATTAAATTATATCATTGAGCAATATTCATAGATAACGTTTACATACAGAGTTAGCCATAAGTAAATTTTATGGACGCACACAAATTAAAATATTTAGCAGGTTTAATGATATTTTAACTACTATTTATAAATACATGATAAAATAAAATCTTTATAATTTCCAGAGCACGAAATGTGTTGCTAAAGAAAAGTGTTCTTTTTTGTCATTATTCATGCAACTATATGTATGTTCAAATGAATAAACACCAAAGAAAATATCTGACATGTATAACTAATTATATATATATATGTGTGTGTGTGTGTGTGTGATGCGGCATTCGCCCTGGGCGGATTGAGCCGGCTTCTTCCTGTTGTGAGAAGAAGATTCTTGGGATAAATTACAGAAGTAGGGTACCCAGGCCTACTCGGATAACGTTCTTGCTTGCCGCGGGGTTCCCACAGACGCAGAGACAGGAACGACCAGAAGCCGCCGGTTTCCGATGCAGACGCTCTTTGTATTTTCACCAGAGCCCTTGTTAGCTGGCGTGTGTGTCAGACCTGTCCGCCTTAGGTGGCCCTACCAGGAACGAAGTTCCGGACGGCATAGCTCTGACACTACCGTTTACACCCCCCACCGACTGTGAGGTAAGGGTTGGACTCTCTCTCTCTCTCTCTCTCTCTCTATATATATATATATATATATATATATATAGAGAGAGAGAGAGAGAGAGTGAGTGTGTGTGTCCCACAGACAGACTGTTTTACTGTGTCAGAGGTCATCAGCGTGGTTAAATATCCGATAGCCTCAACCCGGGATCGGAACCATTTTTCACACGTGTATTGAGCATTTTTTAATGTCACTTTTTTCCTGATCTGATTCAACTCTGAATATTAACCTTTCTTATATATATATATATATATATATATATATATATATATATATATATATATATATATATATATATATATATATATATATATATATAAACAAAAGAAAATAAATGATACAACTGTCATATATATATATATATATATATATATATATATAAACAAAATAAATAAATATATGTTGTGTGTGTGTACATTAAAGATATTTTGACAACTTATCTTCATAAATCACATAGCCATGCGCCTTGTTCGCCCAAATAGTTTTGCATTAACATATATTTGCATATATATACCAGAAAGTTCTTTCTTATTTCTAGGCTTTTCTTGACGATTGTTACTTTTATTTATCTATATCTTATTTCAATCTCGAATTGCATTGTTGTATAAGTAGGGGAAACAGATTGAATCAGTAAGTGCGCAATGTTTGTTTGTTAAGCCTCAAAAGAATAGGACTAATTTATTAATATTACCGGCACCTGTCCTGCTGGAATTGTTGGTCGCAATTTTCGTGGTGTTTGGTTTGGCTTATTTTGTTTTACGGCATATCAACCTCAATGGGCTATTTAATGCCAACAAAATATTTTATTGCTGATAATATTTTGTTTTGTCAAAAATATGTTTCTGGTAATATTTTCCCCTCAAAATTGCATTGCTGGTAATATTTTTTTCAAAAAAAGTATTGCTGGTAATATTTAACTATTTGCCCATAGCTCGGACACTTACAGGTGCTACCACCCCAGGTCAAGTTGGACCTGGGAAACCAGCTATTAAGAGGTGATTCCACGCTCCTCAATACCTCCTGATCAGATGCCTTTCTCTAGGATGTAGTATATCGTCTTACCTAGGACGCGGATGTAGTTTAACGTTTTACCCAGGACGATTCGTGCTGTTAAAATTCGTTCTATAATCGAACTAACAGTTCCTGAATATACCCTGGTCTGGCTCACATTAGTCATATGCCATGCGTGATACGCGACCATGACTGACGAGGCAGAATTATTTCCGCAGTAGGTTGCCATTGCTTTCTGCGGTAGAACAGTTGCCATCCAACGCTATTTACACATAGCTAGGGGGAGAAGAAGAGAAATCATACCTTTACCAAGGGTATTAGCACGTAAGTGAATGTAATGGATTTGACTGGAATTCGAACTCTGCTCTTCGATTTCTCAATCCGTGCCGCTATCCATTACTACAGTGTACCTCTCAGACGGACTATATTTACGCTATTGTCTCACACTTTTCACCTATTAAATTTTGAAAATTATCAATGTCTAGAAGAAATGTAATCGTTCGAGTTCATATGTAATGAATAACAATGTTTTATTTCATATATATCAGTTTCTCAGTAAAATACTAAATTTCCATGCATGTCTCTGTAATAAATCTGGTGAACATGCTTCTTTATTTGACTTGCGATATAATTCCTATCCTGGATCTTTTTGGGCATTGCAATTTTGTCCTCTTGGCTAATTTCAACGTGAAACGAAATCAAGTTTTCGAACATTAAATATTGAAAATGTCATTCCATTACACCAGATGATATTGAGTACATTTTGGAAGTATAGAATTAATATTAATGAAACAATTCACGTCTCGTGTAAGTGTAGTCATGTGTAGAAAGGTTACACATAGCTAGACTATGCTGAAACAAGATGTATCAAATATGTATTATTATCATTATTATTATTATTATTATTATTATTATTTCCTTTAATTTCTAGTGTATACTCATTTCTTTCCGGGTCCCAAACAGATGTAAGGTCAGAAATGACACCATGATATTTTCCACTGACCATTTTTGAGGAAAAAAAAGAGTTAAGATCAGACATATTTTACACAGATAAAACACTTTTTAAAGTGTGGGCTGCACCTGTGAGTACAATTTTTTTTCTTTAAGGCATGGACTACCAGGAATCCCTTCAATGAGTTTTTTTGAATATTTTCCAATCAATCCGGAGGCTTCTACTACAAATGGAGTTGATGAGGACCTCATGTGCCACATATGGGAAATTTCTAAATAAAGTTGTATTTTGATAGCATTTTTGATGATCTTCAATCATACATTACAGTCTGCATGAACTGCGATGTCAATGAAAAAAAAGGCACATTCTTTCTTTGCGATCTCTGCTCACGATGTCTGGGCAATTAGCTTTGATTATTTTGATTGTGTATTTTGTAAAGTCACATAGAATTGTTACAGGTCCTATCACCGTTACCAAGTATGGGAGGTGTTCATACCAATTTCTTACAGATTCCTTTCGTCAAAAGTTGTAGATTTTCCAGTGCAGATATTGGCCCACTCTGTTATGCCGGTTTTTATATTCAATGGGTTTCAGTACCGTGCAACCTGATGCATGATGGTCAATTGTTTCTGGCTATTTATCAAATAATCTGCATTTGGGCCAGACATAATTTTTCACTATGTTTGCTTGGTAATTTCAATATTGGTTCTGTGCAGCAAAAATAAAAACTTCGGTTAAATCTTGTCACCTTGTCCTCCGTTGCCATTGATGGGTACAGAGTTTCTTTACATCAACTTGTTTAGTGCAGGCAGAATGTCTTATCATCTTTTCAGTATCGACTGCATTTGCCTTTGCTTACTTTCTTAAAAGTTTTTTTTCAGCGTCGGTAGGTGCATTATATGTTATTTGCATTTCTTCACATACTTGAAATTCTATTTTCAACTTTATTACGGAATGAGGTATTTTTACTTCTTTCTTGTTTGACACAGATCATCATCCAATCTTCTATAGTTTCCAGTTATATTCGAAGAGCGATTATTGTAGACAGTTTATAAGACAGTTCTAGTTGAACTAATCCTCTGCCTCGTTCGGATCTGGACAGATAGAGACGATCAACATCAGCCTTGGGTTGATGTATGCTGTGCCAAGTGAAAAGCCCTCTTATTTTGGTGTCCATTCACTCAATGTCATTTATGATCCAGTTAAGGATGTTAAAGTGTATTGTCCCACGGGGATATCCAAGGTGTTTCTGGATTATATTCAGCGTTCTGAATTCAATTCCTATTCAATAAAAGACGCACATGCATGTAGTATTCCTTTATTATTTTCTCCTTCATTTGTGTATGCTGTATTTCTAGGTAATTATAGGTTTCTTCCTCTTCCAGTTCCCTAGTATTAATGACAAAATCTAGTTCTGTTGATTTTGTTTCTGTAATTCTTCCTTCCTTGAATGTTACTTTTGAACATTTAGCTAATGCGAAATCCATAGCTATTTGACACTTCAACTTTTGTCTATGACAAAAAACTTTCAGATCATCCATGTAGAATTGGTGATTGAATCATTTCTCTTTTACTTTGTATCCCTAGTTATTATTGTTTAGTTGATGTGTAAGAGGTGGGGATTAAGGACAGACATAACAGAGGGGGTGACGGGGAATCTCTTTGAAAGATTCCTCGTCGGACATTCAAGCATTTGGAGGTGACAGAGCCTCTGCTCTGATTTAGGTATAATATGGTTTTCCACATTCTCGTGCTATTTTTAAGGAAATTTTAATATTGCTGAGGAGACTTTTTACATTTCCAAATTCTTAAGGATGTAGTAGTGTGGCACACTATCAAAGGCTTTACGGTAATATATCCATGCTGTATAGAGTTTTCTAACTCTTTTCCCGAATTTTTCCAGGATCATTTTGCTTATCAATTATTGATCTTTGCAAACACATGAACCTCTCCTGCATTACTGCTGTTCCTGGAGATGAATGTTGTTTTCTAGGATAAACGAGTAATTACAGTTCATTAGGACAGTCGTGATGAATTTATACGTACGGTTCAGGCATGTTACTGTACTATGCTTTTTCGGATCATCTATTTCACCCGTTTTTAATACCTTCAGTAATCGATTCTGAGACTTCATTGAGATTACTAATAATCATTGATAAATTTGGCGCAAGGGATTTATGCATTGATGAAAGATTATAGGGACAAATATTGTGTATAATGAAATTTCCGTTTTTGGGATTTCGTCAGAATTTCATTATCTGTCTATACGTCTGAGATGAGGTATTATGTACACGTTTTACTTTATTCGGACTATTGTCCTCATCTTTGTCGCCATATTTATTACAACGTTTCAGTCGTTGTACGCTCCGGACTTCTTCAGGTGGTTGGAATGTTGAACTGAATCCTTTATTTCACTCACTGGGGTAGACAGTTCTAGTTCCACGTGCCATATCTAATGGATGTCAGTTATCAGTTATCTCCTGTTAATTCCCCTCTGAAAGTTCTGCACTGCCTTAACCGGGTATTGAACTCAAGGACACATGGCATAGTGGATAAAGGCGTTAGTTAGATCCAGTTACAAGACCCAAAGAGTGTGACTTCATGCAATTACGTGTTGAGACATTTGGGTTTCTCATCTAGTACTGATAACTCACATCAGATTTCCTTTATTTCTCGCTGGCTCTTTTTGTTTGTTGCTTGATCTCTTCATTGTCTTGAAGTCACGCTTTACAATTGTTGCTAAAGCTGCTGCATATATGACATTATTTATTTCTGTCATGTTCCCCACTGATTTTTTTTAATTTCACAATGTTTGCAGTTCAGTGTTGTA
Organism: Acanthosepion pharaonis; assembly: GCA_903632075.3. NCBI lineage: Eukaryota > Metazoa > Mollusca > Cephalopoda > Sepiida > Sepiidae > Acanthosepion > Acanthosepion pharaonis. Next base: position 698,387 of record CAHIKZ030000350.1, read on the forward strand.
TACTTGTAAAATATGTTTATTGGACTTTGTCATATGAATTTTGAGGAGTTGGTCTCTGTCTGACATTTGTCGGCCGTTACTATACTGAGTACTTGGATGATGTGGCTTTTTCGATTCGGTGATTTCACCTCTGTTGCTTTCAAGGAATTCTGACCTAATGTTGTTTGACTAATCCTCTATGACATTATCTGGTTATCGGTAGTTGCATGTAGATACTTCAGTTTTAATTCACGGGGTATTATTATTTTTACCCCAATTTATTTTACATTTTACTTCATACTCTTTTATATTATTTATTTTCACTAGCGTTATTTTTCTGTCTAACATTTTGTTTTATCGGATCTATTTGTGAATTGGAGAGTCTTTTATTTCGCACAATAACACTGCGGACACTGGCAAGCAGATGTGGTTTGACATCGGGTTTTATTCCAGTTTCTACCATATTTGGTATTTCTGATCCGTGATGTTTTTCTAGATTATCGTTATTATCTTTCTCTGCTTGCTTGTGCACTTCAGTGGGATTATTAAAACTGCTTTCTATTTGTTCCTCTGCATGAGTCTCCTCTGGGTTGTTGGTATTTAGCCCCTCAATGTTAACGTTTAATCTATATTTGATATTTTCTAGGATGCTTTCGAGTTGTATATATGGTATTTCTTTCTCCTGGTGATGTCACGCCTAGTTAGTTTTTTGGCATCGATCTTTAGTTTTTTGGGGGGTGTTTTTCTTGATAAATATTCTATGTGGCTTCGGTAGTTGTTGTTCTTTTCGGATTTATCGTAGTGGTGGAAAATTCTATAATTACTTCAATATACACTTTCCTAGATCATGTATTTATTTTTCTTCTTGTGTGATTTTTTTTAATGAATATACAGGGCCTTCTGGATTTCCTCAAGTTCTAGTTGGTTAAATTTTGTTTCATTTGCAAAATTTTCAATCCCAGTCTGGTTCTTCTTGTTCTTGTTCTTGTTCTTGTTCTTCTTGTTCTTCTTCTTCTTCTTCTTCTTCTTCTTCTTATTATTATTATTATTATTATTATTATTATTATTTCTTTGGATTTTTGTTGCATACAGATTTCCTTCCGAGTCGCAATCAGAACGCAAGATCGATCAGGAATAGATTTATGACATCTTCCACTGATGATTTTTGTAAAAAAAAAAAAAAAAAAAGACCTAACATCGCAGACATTTTCCATAGATAACGCTCTTGGAAATGTCTGTACTGTACTTATGAGTACAATGTTTTGTATTTCTTTAAGGCATTGGCTACCAGGAATTCAGTCAATTAGTCTATTGGAACCTTTACCAATCAATCCATCTACAACTAGAACAACTGATGGCATGTGCCACGTTTTTTAGATTTGCACTTCATGAACCTTGTATATTGATAGTTTCATGAAGATCTTCAAAGATACTCTACAATCTGCATGCTATGTCAATAAGAAATCATATTCTGCTCTTGTGTGTTTTTGGTCAGGATGTCAGGAAGACTATCTTTGACTGTTCTGTCTGTGTGTATTGCATAATCCCATACAATTGTTAATGGTCCTATATCTGTAACCGAGTCTGGGTGATATTAATACCAGTTTTATACTGATAGTATTATTAGTAGTAGTA
>CAHIKZ030000350.1:705000-762500 GCA_903632075.3 Acanthosepion pharaonis
TGTTATATATGTTTATCTCAAACATATATTTATCTGTCAATAAATAGCATAATTTAAGAAAAAAAACATCTTTCGGTTTACACATATTTCGTCTTAGTGTTGGCCTATGTATAGTAAAAAAAAAAACACCTTGCGCTCTGAAGATGACAATTTGAAATTGTCGAAAGTACTCGGTATTTGTCTTCCATTTTACAACAACTCGAATATAAGGATCTAATTATTCAAGGAATTGATAGTAAGTCTCATTAAATCTTGTTAGCGAATTGATTTCGACATTAATCACATTATATATATATATATATATATATATATATATATGCATGTGTGCCTTTATGCATGTGTTTGTGTATGTGTTTATCTGTGTGTATTTAACTGTATTTCGCTCAACCCATTGATAACGATCACTTGTAACCTCATGTTCACATAATCGACGTCGACTTGGCGAATTCTCTGTGCACCCAATTCCACTCACAAATAAGACCACGAAAAGCTTCATATGCATTTTTTAACGGTTTCCAATGCCGGAATAGCTTTCCCAAGCTGATGACATTATGCTTAACAGCCGAACATATCAACAATAGTGTGATTCAAAAACTATATATTATACATTGTTCTTACTGTAAATATACTAATGAATATTTGAGTACATTTGCTGTTGTATTGTTTATGTTTTCCGGATATATATATATAATCTAGTAATGCACTAACAGCTTTTTACATGACAACGATTTCTGATTATCAAATTATTATTCAAATACATTTAACGCGAAATAAAATAAATCAAATTCACTCTATTCTCAGGATTATATATGCTTGAATTACGGCAATATCACATTTGAACAGCAGTTCATGCACGAAGTTAAGCAACGTTGAGACTCTTCAGTGCCTAGACAGACTTTCCCTTGGGTATAAAAAGTCCTGTAAGCGTTGATGTGTGCGATTAGTTGGTGGGGTGCTGCTCAAAATCAGAAATCAGAAAGCTTAGTCCGAATTCCAGTCGAATTTGTTACAGTTATTTACACGCGAATTCTTGTGGGAAAAGTATGAATCCGTCTCATCTGCCCCCACCTATGTGTTAAATAACAGGACAGACCAGCTCCTACAACCTTGGTTAACAACAAGTCTACCGCAGAAAAAAGACTGCTTACTGCCGGAAATGTCTTGCCTAGTTCGTCATGAATCAAAGGTCATTTAATCGCCAAGGTGTGTTTATCAATGTACATGACTTAAAGGTCCCTAGTTCAGAGATTTCGAATCTCGATGATAGGAATAATTCCTTTTTCTAACACGTGAATTTTTAATTTCATGAGACAAACCGGAAACTCATTGGTTCATCACTCGGGCGACATTTTTGATGGAGAAATCATTATCCGCTAAGTGTCATATTTGACACACACTTAGGTGATCCTGTTTCATTCAATTTATGACTGACTAGGCAGAGAGTTTTATTTCCCGTAGTAGGTTGCTATTTCTTTCTGCGGTATCTCCTGCTATTTAACCCATAGCTGAAGGGAGAAGAGATGGATTAATACCTTCCCCAAGGGTATTTGGGCGTAAATGAATGTAACGAATTCGAAATGAATTCGAACTTGGCCCATTCCGAGCTGACATCACAACGCGCCCAAAGAATCGCCATTGTAACGAATTTAAGAAAGTTTCAAATACCTTGTGTTTCCGATGTGAAAAATCAGAGCTCACGCAAATAAATAGTTATAGAATTGTAATTGTTCCTGACACTCCTTTTTACGCTATTTAACGAGAAAACAAAACCCAGTCATCATCATCGTGGTAGTACGGTACCTGAGAACCTGACCAGTTTCCTCTTCGCACTGACAACCAGAAAAACATTTATTTATGCTTAGCATGTCTTGGGCATGTAAACCCGATTAAACTCATTCCTCCCGACATCAAAACCTCAGCCGATGTCCTGAAAATTAGTTTTGTTCATGGACATGTGACGTTTGATTCACTCAGAAGAAGCATCACTCCTTGTTTTTGACTTAAGTCTGGTGTTAAGGTGGCCTCACTGTATTGGTTATATACATAACTATGTAACCAATTATACTAAACTCCCGTTCATACTTAAAGAGCTTTCAAAAATTCAGAAGATTTACAGAACACAAAGACTTTTATCAGGTTGGTTTTTTTTTCAATCCTCCCTTTGTAACAGACTTCATAGAATAACTACTGTCGATGAGACAAATGTATTTCGCTCAAGAAGAATTTTATTAATCGATGATTTTTATTAATCAACTTCAAAAGGCTATTATAGTAATCAAATATAAAAGCAATAAGTTGTCGGTGAGAAAATGCTTTGAATGTTGCTAAAAAGGAAATATAAAAACTTTAATCATTTAAATTGTTTATTTCTGAATATATGATCAGATGGGGTTTTGCGATCGAAGAAAATTATAAAATAAAAGAACTTCAAGTGTTATCACTATTTTATTTTATGCCATAAATGGTTATCAGAATCTATATATATATATTCAAACCTATGCAGCATAAGGTAATGTAAAATATCGCTGTTACATTAGAGTGATTTTGATTGTTTTGTTGAGCGATGGTCTGTTTTGTTATGCTGTACAATAACACATGTTTTTCTTCACCAAAATATTTGATATTTCCTGTAATTCAAATACGACACTTTCAGATGCAGCCAGTCTATATCTTCAGTCATCAGTTATGTGTAATCCCAGTATACATTGCAAACCAGTAATCTTACATATTGCAGGGTTGAGCAAACTTTTTTCATGAAGGGGCGTAAAAAAGGCTGTATTAGAATAGGAACTGTGTCAGAATGGCTGTATCAGAATCAAAACTCAAGACTCCAAAACGACAATATAAACAAAGGTGAGAATAATTGTTTTTATATTTAGTTTCATATTAGAAAGTATTTGTGAATAGATTGCACAATTGTAGGAGAAATGAGTTTAATATTTAATATACTTTCCCCTGTAATTGCGATTTGCACATCTGAGTAAGACATTTTACAAAACTAAAAAAAAATGTACAATGAATCCAGTGAGCCATTTGTAGGAAAGCGTACAAATAAAATGATAGATACACACAGGCACCTAGACTCTAAGTCAGTTTAAACCGTGCCAATGTTTTATTGATAAAATCTGGACATAGCTATCCACGTGTCAGACGTAATACATCACGCGATATGTTGACTTTTGAGAAGGAGGTTTTATGAGAACAGGGATTTGCTATTATATTTGTATGGTTTGCGTCATTGTTGTCTTTATTCTAATTCATTTAAAGGTCGTCAAAAAATAAAATATAGAGGAGAAAATAAAATTCTAATATTTTCGTTATTTGTGTTGTTTTTTTTTCTTGTTTATGCAGACATCAATTTTATTTGTCCCGTCAAATAGATTTCGTGTGTATAATACGCGTATTTTACATTTATTACAATTCTAGTTGATCTATGTAGGATTTAGTTGAAAATATGTGTACGTGCGTGCGTTTTAGCGTCTAGTTATGATTTTTAGTAGTGTTCGTATGGTGATAAGAGTATGTTTTCCTTGAGAGTGAAAATTTTTAGATTACACTTGTGGTTTCGTTCTAAGTATTTTCTATGTAATACATTAGGTCCTCTGCTAATTAGCGTGGCTTTTATTAAATCAATGTTAGGATCTGTTTTATTTATAAGTATTACAAACGAGTTCAAAGGGTTTACCGAGGTATGTCTCTCTTATGTTAGTAAATAGATATCTAGATATTTCTCATATGCAGCTGCATATATATATATATATATATATATATATATATATATAGACACACAAACAGATATATATGGTATGGCGTAAGAGCGGATTATTTTTGACTTACCCTCGGGTATATATATATATATATATATATATATATAAATTGAACAATAAAAAATATTAAAAAACTAAAATCTCCAGAGACACTGGGTTGTAGATTAATATTCTTTCGTTTTTATTATTGTTATCTCATCTCGATTCCTCGACGAGTTTCGGCTAACATGTCCATCATCAGGATAAAAAAAAATTGTGCTTGCTGGTAGCAGTGAACTACAGAATGGAGAAAATGAACTTTTGTCTATAGTTTTCATTTGTTTTTATTTTTTTATCTTTTTAACATGAATTTTTTAACATTCCTTGTGTTGCTCAAACAGTCTCTTTTAAGTTGTTATTTGAGATAAGAGTTGGATGAATCCATGCTGCTCTGAATTCCCCTGGTCATTTTGACAGTTTTATTGGTTCCTGGAGAGGAGATGTTCATCTGTTAAGTGAGTGTGTGCGTGCGTGTTATTTGGTTTTTAGGGAATGAGTGAGTATAGTATGCGTAAGCGTGTATATTACTGTGGGTGTGTGTTAACCTTTGGCTCATTAGGGAGTGAGTGGGTATGATGTGTGTAAGTGTGTATGTTCGTGTGGGTGTGTGTATAAGTGTGATGACTCAACACCTCCGTAAGCAAGTTTGTTTTGTGTGAGTGAGAAATGTGGGTAGGTTTTGATTTGTAGTGTTATATATTACTACTATCTATATTGTTAAATTTACGGTTAAGCCCGGCTGGATATTGTGTTTTTAGACGTTGTATCGACTTATTTTCATGGAACTCTAAAATCTTTCTAATGCTATCTGCTCTGAACTTTTCTATTCTCTCAATTATACTGAATTTGGCATGGGTTTTGAAATCGTGTTTTTCTTGGCGGAAATTTTGCTCTACAGGTAATAATTTTTCATGTGGGGGTCGACTTAATTCCATTGCGATAATTATTAATTCTGTAGTGAAAGGTACATCCAGATTTTCCTACATATTGTTTCTAGCATAGTGTGCATTCTAGGAGGTAAATTATGTTATGATTCTATAGTTAGAATCGTGGTAGATTTTGAAAGTAGATTTAGTGACTGAGCTAGTGAATGAATTCTTGTGTCTAATGTTGCAGCATAAATTTCTTTTGTTGTCACATGGTTGGGACCATCCTGTTCTTTCTATTGTTAGTTTGTTACAGATTACCTTGTCCCCTGCGATTTCTTTTAGGTTTTTAGGTCTACGATATGCAAGAAGGCCGGGTTCCTTAAACAATTTTTTAGGTCTGGTTTGAGATGTAGTATTTGCCAGCGACTTTTGATTATTTGGGATAGTGGAGGCAGAGTGGGGTTTAACGTGGTTACTAGAGGAATGCGGCTGGATTTATTTTTAATATTGTACATTAGGGTGTCTTCTCTAGGTGTGGAAATTGCTTTATTTATTTGTTCTCTGATTAGGTGTTGTTTATAACCACGTGTTGTGAATTGATGCTCCAGATATTCAATGTGTTTATTTAATTCTTCATTGTTGGAACATATCCTTCTGAGTTTAAGTGCTTGCGAATAGGGAAGGTTCTCTTTGAGGTATTTAGGGTGGGAAGACTTAAAGTGTAGATAGTTGTGGGTGTCGATGATTTTAGTGTGTAGTGTCGTTTGTAGTTTCCTGTTTTCATCTATATATATATATATATATATATATATATATATATATATATATATATATATATATATGTTGTGAGAATCCAAGAAAATAGTACTCTAGTGTAATGTAATATCAGTCCTCCTATATGGCACACAGTGCATGCAAATCTCATCACAGATGAAGAAGAGAGTTAAAACAATAGAAATCTTGTTATAGAGAATAATGCTGAGAATACCATAGACTAAAGATATGAGCCACTAGCAAGTTTTAGAGAACTTTGAACCAAAATGAACTCTTATATTTCACATCAAGTAGGGACAGGTTGTGAATGTTTTAATTTCTAGAGCACATAATGAGGAAGGAAAGCTTAGACAATTTGATACTGAAAGGATAGATTGAAGGCGAGAGGGACAGAAATAGATATTTCATAAGCCACCTTGAGAGTTTGATTTCGCAAAAAGGTTTAAGATATATGACAAAAAGATAAAATTTATTAAGAGCTACAAAGGACAAAATATTATAGGGAGCAAAGATCGAACACACCATGAATGGACACAGCACACAGAAAACGAAAATAGACTTCACAAACCGATATTTAGTCAGAGATCTAAAGCAGATTAGTCAAACAAAACAGTAAGCAACGTAGTGTAAGGTACGAGATATCAGAAGTAGGAAAAATACATCATTTTTATTTCATATCACAGAGAACGGTGAATAGAGGGCAAAGATATTAAGAAAAATGTGCAAATGAAAAAAAAAGAATGAACAAAAAATACATTTCCACAGAGTTGAGTTGATTACATTACAGTGTTTAAGAAGACTATAGCCGTAGTTTAAAACAGTATGAGAGAAACTTTTTATTTGACTAGGTCAAAATCGAAGATCATCGAGGTGAGGAAAGATGATGAAATATCGAACCACCGTGTATATTATTCAAATCCTTTGTTTGAATTCTCAATAAAACTGAAAATGCCAATTGAATCGGTGTCTGTTCACTCATTCGGCCCACAGCACTTTTTGGCTAGAGAGATCAAGTCATTAGCATTTGGTTCATATGGATGAGAGAAACGTAAGTAAGAGATACATTTCCTATCAAAGAGAGATGCAAAATAACATCATCAATGCTTCTCGCCTAAAAAGAAGGAAAAAGAAATAAAAGGAATATTATTTGTAACGTTCTACTTAGGCAGGTGCTAAAGAAGTATGCATATTTATTAAGAAAATGCAATGAAATATAGTTGTATTTGTAAAAGGCAAAAATAGAATTTAAGAATGGATAAAGTACAAAAAAATGTGAAATACGAGAGAAAACAATACAGATGAAAAAAACACATGAATGGTGAAAGATTAATAAAAAAGTAGATGAACAGAGAAGCAAAGAAAAATATCTTTTGATTAAACCAGCTTCGAAGCGAGGAAAGGCAGAAATAGAATATTCAAGTGGTACGCTAAACGAATCCGCAAAGACGAGAGAGAAAATAAAGTTTAGGAGGTTATCTGTTTCCTTTGGATATATATATATATATATATATATATATATATATAAAGGATGAATTAAATTTTGAGACCAATTCTGCCAATGGTTGGTTTATATATATATATATATATATATATATATATATATATATATATATATATATATCCACAAGGATGGGGTACTTTTGGGACAAATTCTGTCAATGGTTGGTTATATATATATATATATATATATATATATATATATATATATATATATGTGTGTGTGTGTGTGTGTGTGTGTGTGTGTGTGTGTGTATTGCATATTTTGTCATCAATATTTCAGATATACTGAAGTTGATGGGAATAATCAATTCTGTCAATGGTTGGTCCAGCTCTATACAGGGTAGCCAAATGGCTCTCATCACTTTTGGAACCAGTGTTGCAGCGCGTAAGTGGATTTTGTATAAAGGATTCTTTTTCCTTTGTTGACCGCATTCGATATTTGTCTTCTTCAGGTAATTTCATGTATTCTTTTGATATCTGTTATTTATTCACTTGTGCCTCTCTTTTGGAAACAATTAATATTTGCTGCGATTTGCATTATCGCAGTTCTTTGTCTGCACCTAGTATTCCTGAGTCTGTATTTGTGGATTTGACGAAATTTGCCACGTCGTCTGTCGAATTCAGTTTAATAATATCGACAGATTGAAGGTGTTACTATGGGCTCCCCTTTGTGTCCGGCACTTCCCAATATTTTTGTTGGCTTTCACGAGGAGAGAATATATAGTAATGTAATTTGTTCTTAACTGTATTGTCGATATGTTGACGATACTTTTTGTTTATTTAATAATGTAGTTGAGGCGGATCAGTTTCACTTTTTTCTTAATGGTATTCATCCAGCACTGATGTTCACGGTTGGGAAGGAATCAAATTTTCACCTAGCCTTCTTGGATGTTCTAGTCCATCTGACACCGACAACTCTTCTCACCTCTGTTTAATGGAAACCAAAATTTGCGGGGCTATATACGCGTTGGGATTCCATTTGTCCTAGAAAACAGAAGATAAACATAATTAGAAGTCTAGTTCATAGGGCATTAATGATATGCTCAGGGTCTTTCTTGGATGATGGAATCAATTTTGTGAAGGAAACCATATACGGTTTAGGGTATTCCCCCGATACTGTTCATTCGATCATCCAGAACAAGATTGTGGAGTTCAGAATGGTCAAGCCTTGTACTGTTAAAAAGTGCCCTGTATATTTTAGATTACCCTGGATTGGATCCAAGTTTGAAAGCATAATTAGGCAGATTTCAACTAATGTTCGGCGTTGTTTTTTTTCTCGGCTATGGTCTGTATAGTTTTCCAAAACCCGGCCTATGTTTCGTTCTGGGTGCAAGGATGCTCTCCTTCCCCATCAAATTAATTCTATTGTTTACAAATATATTTCTGGTTGAGGTGCTGACTTACATAAGTAGAACTACTCAACGCCTGGACATAAGATTTAAACAGCATATTCCCACCAAGATCAGGAATCCCACCTTACCTTTGAATGGGTGTGTCCCAAATACCTATGGTTTCACCATATGTGAACACCTCTTAAATAACAGAGGGTGTGCAGCTAATTTTAGTGCAGATTAGTTCACTGTTCTGTCCCGGTCGCACTCGTTATTTCATCTCAAGTTGCTGGAAGCACATTTTATGGGGTCCCGCAAGACTTCCCTGTGTAAACAGTGTGAATGTTGGTTGGGGCTCGCTGTCATTTATCTCTATCTCCTGGTGTTCATTTTTTTCTTTCCTTCTCCTTCTCATTACGCATTTTCAGTTGTTTATAATTTAAGTTAAATTTCCCGTAGTGGCCTGAAGAGCGGGAGCGAAACCGGTTGCTTTGGTTTTAAAATGTCTTGCAATAATAAGCTACAAACTTTTATTTGTGTAATTAGATTTTGTACCTTCAAAAATATTTTCAAATACACACACACACACACACACATATATATACATATATATATATATACATATATATATATATATATATAGATAGATAGATATAAAATTGAACATTGAATTCAACACTTAGAGGCGACAGTCTGTTTCATGCTAAGTGTTGACTTCAATGCTCACTTTTATATTTACACACGCTCTATCTCTGATATTGAACACTTTATCTCATAAATATAGCACAGCTTAAGACTATATTTCTTCATATATATATATATATATATATATATATATATATATATGAAAATATACATGCAAATTTACATAGAGTAATGAAAAAAAACTTCAAATTCTCGAGGTCCTCTATTTCAAAAGCAATCAACCAGAACAGAATAGTAGCAATGTTTTAAAATGCATTTGACTAAAATATCATGTCTTTTGAATTTTTACCATTTATAGTTAGCTCCATTATAATGTGGACGCTTGTTTACAACAAATACTATACATTAGCGACAATGGTTAAATAAAAAAAAATGTAACAGAGCGCGTTCATGCGAGTTTACAAATCAACATCAAAACGATCACAGTTAGAATAAGTTTGTCTTCGCCATTCATCCCTGAGAATGATCTCGAGGTGATCGAAAATAATTGCGTTAACAAAAAAATACGGCGGCTTCCATGATGAATTTCAACTTAACATCGAGAAGCTATATACGGGCAAAGATATTGTGTGTATATATGCATCTATACACCCCCCCATATATATATATATATATATATATATATAATTATTTATCCGAAAATTTTAACATAAATATGTTAAAATCAGTACAAAAATAGCCATTTTCTTTCAACACTCCTGGTGTCTTATCAAGTGATGATGTTGAATGTGGAATAAAGGGTTTTAAAAGGTTCAAATCAATCAAACACCCCCTCGCTAAGGGAAAACATCTGTTATATAACCTGGAACGACCAATCAAAATACAAGTATATGAGAATTCAAAAAACTTGACAGCGAACTTTGGTTATAATAATTATTTAATGCTTTAATGTTAGGGTTAGACTAAAATAGAATTCATTCTAACTAATTGATATTAAATTATACTATAAAACACAAAGTTAAAAATTATCAATTTTAAATTTAATCTATATTAAGTTTAAAATTATAAGATTATTTAAAGAAGAAACTGACGAAAAAGTACATATTTTGTGTTATTTATTTTGTTTTTATTGATATTAAGTTAGAATAAACGTTACTATCAATTGTTGTTCTGAACTCCGTTACAACGAAGATACATTTGAAGTGAATATATGAGCAAGGAAGGATGAAATCTTGCAAAAGACAATACATACACAAACATATAATACACAAACACGCAGACATATTTAGATAAATGAACACGCCAAGAAGGAAATATTTCCACGACTTAAAAAAACACAAAACAAACAAGAACAACAACATATACATACAATGAAAGGCATATATAAGCGATTAGGCACACACACATTGATAAAGACAAGTACATATACCCACCAAGAAATAGTCTTAGTGTTAGTAAACGATTTCTAAAATACCATCAAAATATAACTTATACGGGCAAAGATATATAGATGAAAATAGTTGAATAGATAAAATTTAATATGTGCAGAATAGAAAAAAAAAACAAATAGTCACCAATGAACAACATAAGGAAAAAGACACTAAAATATACAGAAATGGATAGATAAATAAATAGATACGCATAAAAATAACACTATCTAATATATAAAAAAGAAAACTAAACACATAAATATATATAAATATCTCATATATACTTATATATGTATTATTACACATACACGAGTACAAATATATAACAATATGTGAAAGAAAATAAAATATATATATAGACATATGTGTACACATATTCTTGACTACAGATAGAAACATACAAAAGTATGCCTACGCACAAATATATGCATACACATATACCCATATACATATATATATATACCTATATAAAACATATACATATATACAGGTGGGAAAAAATGAAATCTACATACATTTTTTGCATGCTGGTTCATTGGAACTCAAAAGGTAAATGTATGCAACGAATCATAATGTCCGATCTCTCATTCAAAAGGGCTTCTTGATTTGGAAATATTATTATTGTTAACTTAGGTACCTCATTGAGATCGCTAAAAAAAGAGCAGAGTATGATCTAAAAAAAACCCAACTAGACGAAAACAAAATTTTATCAGCTAAATGCTTATGTTATTATTAAGAGGAAAGACTTAAATTTTCCCTTTTTTTAGAATATTCTAAATTTTGATTAAAAAAACTTCTTTCTCTTTGTATCAACGGAACTAGTAAAATAACATATACAATTTTCAGCACTTTTTTTTTGTATGACACACATTAATTCTGAAAATCTTGCAAAAAAAAAAATAATTGTGGGATGTTAATGAAACTTTCAGAAACTATTCACAGATGATCAAAATTATTATAAATATTTTTGTTAGATAAAGTCATGGCAGAGATATTTTTATTAATTACCCAACATAACTAATTTTATGAAAACGATAGAAATTCGATCGCATCAGGTTTAGTGATTACAATAGTTAAAAGCACAAGGATTTGAGGAATGCAAATGATGATTTTTTTTGTTTTTAATTGGATCCTCCCTACATGAAAATCAGCTCTGAATTGTAACATACAAAACTCAATAAAACAAAGATATTACTTAATTTCAAATGCTTTTATTTGCTTTTAGTTGTTTTTATGAATATCGACAATATTTTCTGAAAGCTAAAGTTTTTTTCAATGAAAAATGAATTTTTAATATAATTATTTGTTATTTCTTTAATTATTATAGATTTTTACATTTAAGTTGTTAAAATATTATAAAATTAGTTAAAAGTCGCATCGGGTTTCCTAAGTGCCCTTGTGAGATAGATATTTTTTTAGCGCGTTGTAAATTATATCGTTTTCACTAATCAGAAGTTCCGCAGTAATTAAGAAATGTAATTTTGTGTTTATAATCGGGCTGTAATCATAAAGTACGGAAGACCAACCAGAATACAATTAAGCTGCGTTATTTGAGTTAAGCATAGTTCTCCGCTGTTAAGGTCATTACTTTTGCGAAACACGTGTGAAGAAGTTAATTTGATTTTTCAGTTTCAACTGAGAAGGGTACCTACAAGTATCAGTATCATCTTATCAAATTTATATGATCTTATTTTTATATTAATCTCAGTTATGCCATTTTTCCATAAATGAAATATCAAAATTAATAATAAAATTAATGGAAATACAAATAACACAGTAAAATGTAATAACTGTACCTAAATTCATAGTATTTTATGTACACTTCTGATAGGATTTCATAAGAAAGGTACCTATAATATAATTAGTTACATTCCTTATGAAACATGAAAATTAATCTCTTTCTTAACAGTCTTATTTTAATTTTTTTCTAATATATTTTCCATAAAGCATCATAAACGTGAAGGTGAAAGCTAAGTACAAAAAAAAGAAAAAGAAAAAAGAGCGCTGAAAGTTTTCCTTAAAAGTGACGAGGTAAATAATTTGTTCAATTAAATCTAAATAACTTCACATTTCGCCTTCCGTAGAACAAATTATGTTCACTTAAATCCGTCAATACGTCATTCAACACCTGTCAAGTGATATAAATGTCTATGGACTGCTTTGTTTTATTTTCAAATAATATCTTTTCGGTTCAGAAGCTTAGTCAACCTTGGTTTAAAATATTTTAAATAAACATAATTTCTTATTTTCTTAAAATAAATTTTGAAAAAATGATAATTGATTTTTAAAAGAATTTCAAAGTGAGATTTTCATCTTTTTAATAAAATGGAAAACAATGGATGCCATAATCGATTATCAGTCAATTTTGCTGACTCAAAAAAAACAAAACAAGATTTTTAACGAAAATTTCGGCTGTGCTCGTAACGATTAAAAATGTAAAAAAATACCCCCAAAATACTTTCATCTTTCCTCTTTATAACAACATGAACATTTAGACAATAAAAAATTCAAGTTTGTCGTTTTTTTCATCATGCTATGTTCTTTTTAGCGATCTCATGGAGGCACTGTGACGGACGCAGATCGTCCAAACACGCATACACGCATATATTAAGGTTAATTTTCGCCTGACAACAGAAGAGGTCACGTGGAAGTCTTGAGACATTTTGGGAAAGCAATTCAAGAGGTTGACTGATCCAATTACCCATAGCAACAGATGTCTAGACAAAAGCTAGACAGGGGACAGATGTAAGCTGGAATTCGCGCCAAAACGCAGGACACGTGAGAGTTAGAAATTTACTTGGGAGTCAGTTGCTGTCTTGTCTTTGAAGGAGCAAGATTCGAAACCGAAGCGCTGATAACTTATGAACAGAAAGATGAGACTCATTTGATAATGAGGGAACTTTTCCGATTCATCCCAAGCACCTCCGGACAAGAAATATAAGAACATGTATTTCTGTTCGATAACCCCAAATTGAACACGATAACTCGCGTTATTTATCACAGAAGACGCAAATGAATTTGTACGCTGAGAATATAAATTGCGTTTGAAGAAAAGAGAAAACCAGAGAGGAAGAAAGTATATATCTCTGTTACAAGCTGTATTGTGGAAAGAAAGAAAGAAAGAAAGAAAGAAAGAAAGAAAGAAAGAAAGAAAGAAAAAAAAAATAAAGAAAGAAGAAAACCATAGAGAGGAAGAAAGTGTATAGACCTGTTGCAGTTGAATCGTGTCTGAAACTGAACTGTATACAGAAGAAGAAAGAAGGAAAGCAAAAAGGAAACCAGAGAGAAGAAGAAAGTGTATATCTCTGTTACAGCCGGACAGTGTGTGAAATCGTATTTGTGTCAAGAAAAAAAAAGGGAAAGAAAAGAGGAAACGTGAAAGAGAAAAGAAAGGCCAATGATAAAAAAAGAGAACTGAATATAAAGATAAGTAATCATATATTTTGGACCCATGTTAGAAAGATACACATGCATCCATAAATATTATCTTCTTACAAACACCTTTCCACATGTCAAAATAATAATATGTAACTCCTATCCCATCTCTTTTGGTTGCGTGTTGATTTCTGCATTCGTAGTTATTCATACTTATATTTTTTTATCCGTTCGTGTTCAGTCGAATCCATTTGGAGTTAGGCATATTTTGATATCCCAACATAAGTCTTGAGATCTGGTCGTCGGATGTTTTACTCATGCTTATATTTTCTTTTATTTTAGTATTTTGTATATCTGTACATATTAAAGTTCTTATATCAAAATTCACTACGCCTTATCGTTCATCCTTGAATTGTGGATTAGTATTCGTGTTGAAACCGAAGCGAACCTGGGAAAAGATTACTGTTTGATTATCCTAATCGAACAGTGTTCTTTAAAATATTTTTTGTTTGTTTACTAATTGTCCATTGTCACGATCTGGGAGAGATAGCCTGTATCTCTCCACAGGTGTGATAATGTATATATCTTCATTAAAATACTGTTAATCCATAGAGTGAAGTGATCCTCGCATATAAAATTGATGTCTGTTGTTTCCAGTTTATGTGTTCTTAAAATGCTAGTACTTACGAATAGTCTTCTATTCATCATCAGGCAATGTGTTGTTTTTTTTTCCTTATAAAATCAAAAACTTGAAGACGAAATAATTGTTTGTCGACCGAAAGATGTTTTTTGAATATCTGCTATTATTGACGGTTGTGTACGATCTCGGAACGTGCAAAGACGCAACGCTAAGTTTTCCATATTTTAAGTGAAAGTTTTATTTAAATATTTCTTGTGATGTGTTAAATTTATTTTTATAAATATTGTTATAATTTCTTTGAATGTAAATTATATGCTGCCTAATGTTTTATGTTTTATATATATATATATATATATATATATATATTACAAGCTTACATGCACATCAATTATCTACGGTATTAATCCACGTGATAAGTGGCTGACAAATAGGAAGTGACCCAAGCAAAACTGAAAAATACGAAAGTCGTGACTTTTTATTTGTTATTGTCTCAATCGGCCGAAGAATTAATATAACTGAAACATGTTAGATTAATTTACGTTCACTATTTCTTCTTTATTTTTCATCCTTTCTGCTTCTGATTTGATCTCAATTAGTCTTTAATATTCGTTGATATATATATATATATATATATATATATATATATATATATATATATATATATATATATATATATATAGTGGACTATCCCGTTCAAAACGATGCGCAAAAATACATTTTACTTAAGCTATAGACTATACTGTCTGTACCGACGGTGAGACACTGGGCATGCTCGTCTTACTTAACCACTTCTTTTACACACTATATTTTGAAGAGAAACAGTATTCTTCGGAACTTGCATGTATATATATATATATATATATATATATATATATATATGTATATATATTTGATAAATTTGTTCCCTTTTCTCCCATTCACGGTTTCTCAACACGAGAGAACTTTGTGTGGAAAACTAAATATTCGCAAGTAAATTTACATTTTATTACTCTCATTGCCTTTCATTTTGTAATATCCTCAGCCAATGTCCCCATCAATGCCCCGAGGTTTCGATGTTATTTCTTTTCGTTGTCATCAAATCCAACTGAATTTTCCAGCCCCCTAACTATGATCTAATTTGTTATCTCCTGATTAACCACTGCCACAACTTTTCTGTCAATGGATGGGCCGGATGTGACCAGAGTGTAAATTGCATGCAAGCTCTTTGAGAAATTTGGCTATAGCATTTCTAGGAATTATTCGAAGAATACTGACCACTGTTGCCGATTACACGGCCATGAATAGTCTCACCGGATTTAGCATAAATTCTTGCTTGTTGAGTCGTCTGGATTGTAGATATAAACCCTGTCTCTTTATTCGTACAATAGCCATAGGAAAACCAGAGTAGTTCTTTCCGACTAATAAGCTGGCATTCAAGCAGGCTAGGTCTTCCTATTATGCAGTAACCAAAGGCAGTTTAGAATTTTCACATGAGAGTCAACTCTCCGGTAAGCATATTTAGAGTGCTTTGTTATAAAGTCGTGTTCAGAAAATTAGTCTCCCAGTGAAATACTGCTGTTTAGTTTATATATTCACTATACGACTAACAGTGCTGAACTTACACCATACCAATATATGTATCATAAATAAATTACATCTGCAGATGTAATTAATGGTTTCTCGCTTGTGGAACTTGCTTCTGACTTCTTCATTCGCAGTCAAAAAATTTAAATTCAAAAATGTAAATACTATGGCAATTGTTATCTTCTGTCTTCTGAATCCTTGTGCTTTTATTGTTCTCTCTTTTTAATCATATTCTTGTCTATTCAGTAACGGTTTGTGTCTTAGGGACGTTATTGCCTTTTTTGGGGGTTTAAATCATTAAGAAAACTTGCTCAACTTACTTGATCATCATCATATTGTAGACTGAACCTTCAATCGGTGCCATAGCTCCATGACATTAAGTGTAACTTAATATAGACTACTAAATCTTTTTCGTTATATTTTATTTTACAATAATGTCCAATCTTTTGAAGACTTCCACTATGTAGAGGGTGACAGAGTAAAATGTAAGGGGCACGGTTTATGAGGATATGTGAGAGGATAACTTTAACAGATTAAGATTGTAATGATCGGGGAAGCATTCTCTTTGGAGTTGGTTACAAAAAATAGTGGTTCGTGAGGAAAAGGTGTTCCATTGAAACTCACATCTCACCAATCGAATAAGAAGGGAATAGGGGTTGTTCGCTACAATGTACGTGGGTCTTAGACATAACATTAGAACTGGTGAAAGTAGAAAATGTTGTTCTTCTAAATATTGTGCATGGAAATAGCGAAAAATCGCAAGAGGCTTGCAAAATTTTGTCATTGCGAAATGTCTTATAGGGTGAGAAGTATTTAATCAGACACAAGATCGATTGGACTATCGAAAATGGAAAGTGAAGACCGTGTAGCTTCTGCTCATATAAAGCAGTAATATTGCATTTTCGACATGAAATGTCTCTTCTCAGCAGAGGAAAGTAAAAGTATACACTGGAGCCGTACAGAGAAACAAATATTCTTCCAGTATTTTTAACGGTGGATGTATGTCTCAATAGGCGCTCAAGACAGAAGCATCCGTAACAGAGCAGCTGTTCATCGCGATAGGCAACAGCTCAGAGTCCGCTCTATATGCAATATCCTTTAGAAATACGTAAGCCTGATCCTTAATGATCTTCACTGTGCATATGACAAATCAATTTTGGTGTATTAATGATCTCTTTAAATAAGAAATACAGCTATCCATATACTTAATGTTGGATATCAAGAACTAGGCGTAACATACACTTGGTGTTCTACTATTTTTAAACATAATAGTCGCTCACCAGCACTATGAAACATAATAGTCGCTCGCAAGGTAAACATCACATATATGCATTATCACTGAAAGTTTTCTCGCACAAAATATATACCCGGTGTAACAGAAAAAATATAGAACCATGCGATAATTGTCCATTCTACAAAATGTTTAATATCTCAAAAAAACAAAAAAACAACTAAACTAATTGAGTTTATTTTTTCACGTTTTAACATAATACCTTTAGCCATAGCTAGAAAGAGAACAATTTAAAATTGTTTTGTGTCCAAACCACTGTCTTCCGATCTAAACAATAGTGAGAGAAAAAAGACCATTCAATAATAGTACTAGCATTCATACTGGCTTCCATCTTCAAAGTTCCTTCAAGAGAATGGTGAATAAGTTTAAAATTAGTTTCAATTTAGAGCTAAATACATTCTTATTGTTCAAAGTAGAGTGCAATAGTGTTATAAATCCTATGAGATTTCCTGTAAGATTTCATTGAACATTTCTAATATGCAACAGTTCAAATCCAACAATTTACAAATTTTGCCGTTACACAGTAACAAGGAGAGCTAGAGAAAAGCAATAATAACAACGTAAAAAAACATAATATAATTTCAATATGAGCACTGGTAAAAAAAAAATAGGTACTGAAGATATTAAGTCGCAGAAATTCATACCCAGCTGTCCTTAAAGACACATATCACAATGGATAAAGATTTTGGTTAGATCCAGTAACAGGACCCATGGAGAGGTGAGTTCACTCTCTGTTTAAGTGGAGAACTTGGGAAGGTTATAAATAGGAGATAGCGGATAACTGACATCCATTAGACACGGCACATGAAACAAGAACAGTCTAGACTACGAGCGAAATAAACGTTCAGTTCGACGTCCCAAAAACATTCTTCAGGTGGTTGTGATAAATATGGCAACATTGATGAGGACAATAATCTGTATAATGTAAATAATGTTAATGTAAATAATGTATAATGTTAATGAATATCCTAAATGTAAATAATGTATAATGTTAATAAATATCCTAAATGTAAATAATGTATAATTTTAATAAATATCCAGAATGTAAATAATATATAATGTTAATATTATCCTGAAAACCTGCATAAAGAAAATTTAAGATTTGAATAATTCGAAATATAAGTTTTTGGCCTACTAGACACTAATTTATTTGTTTTTTTTTTCTTTGCGGACATACATTACAGTTCAAAAGCATGAGGCCACCCTTGGTATTTGTTTTAACGTCGGCCCCAAAAGTAGTTTTTTGTACTTTGAATAAAAGAAAATAATTAGACTTGATGAAAGAAAGTGAGACATGATTTTTTTATTTAAAAAAAAAAATATGATTAAATTTTGCTCTCGTCAAAATATCCTCCTTCAGCTTTGATTACTGCAGTACAAATTCATAATTGATTTCATTCTTTTTTCAATGAATCTAAAAGGTATTTTTTTCATTTTTTTTATTCCCACTTTTCTGTCAATTTCATTCCATGATAAATTTTGTGGTGATTTCAAACACTTGAAATGCAGCATTTATATCTGATTTTATCCATATGCTGATATATATATATATATATATATATATATATATATATATATAAACACACACATATATATATATATATATATATATATATATATATATATATATATATATATACATTCATTTTTTTTTTTATTCAGACACGTAAAAGTAAACGCGATCACAAACAGCGTATTTACCTGAAGCCTACATGCACAGATCCGTCATGAATAGCGAGAAGACTGCCACATACGTTTCAAATAATTGATGGCAAATTTTGAACAATGGAGAATGGGAAAGTGTCAGAGGTAACTTAGAGCAACAAGGAAAAGGAAGTTCTTAAACGCCAGGTTAGTCTCCGTCCTAAAGATACAGGGTAATTAAAAGAATATAATTTCCAATATACACAGAAAGAAAACACCGGCAATTATTCCAAAAACTTACCTTTGTAAGTCATCTTGCCGTGTGGATCATTGCTACTGACGAGGCTGTTTTTTCTTTCCTGCACTAGTTTGCCATTTCTTTTTGCGGCAGAACAGTTGCCATCCAAGTCTATAGAACCCTATCTTTCCTCCTATTTACCCATAGCTGGTGGGGAGAAGATGAGGATTCTTACTTTTTCCCAGGGATATTAGCACGTAAGTGAATGTAATGGATTCGACTGTAATTCGAACTCAGCTCTCCGATTCCTCAATTCGAGCCACTACCCATTAAAAATATTACAGTCGTAAGTAAACAACTCTAAAAATAAAACTAGCGATGTATCCAAAAATATGCATAACCTCGTTCTTATTGAATTTACTGCGTAAAATATTGCACAAACATAAAAAATCCTGAGAGATATGTAAAATTAGGACGTACACACAAATACAATATGGCGGATATCAAAACTTGTAAATTTAATGAACTACGGTTGGACAAAAGAAATACCTTTTTGAAGACGTCTTTTGTATGAAATCTTAATTAAAGAATACTGTTCAGGGAAGAAGACTAACAGAATAAATATATAAAATAAAATAAACCAAGTGTCGACAAAGATTAATGATTTGTTAAGTGATTTGAGTGTTGCCCATTGTTCGCTTTGTCTGCGATATTTTCTTTGCGAAATATCTCCATATTCCCCCACTGCGAAGACTCCATGGCGAAGTACGATGATGGAGCCGACAAAATGATTACTATCTTTTATTCGAATAAAAGACAACATGATTTCTTTAGAAAAAGGAAACAAAGAAAGTTCTCCACCAGCTGTTAATAATAATAATAATAATAATAATAATAATAATAATGATAATAATAATAATAATTATCATTATTATTATTATTATTATTATTATTAGCAGTAGTAGTAGTAGTAGTAGTAAATTAGAGAAACAATTAAATATCGGCAGCCAAAAATATTGTTTATTTATTTCCATTATAACAATTGTCTATACCATATTAACATTTGATCTTTATTTATCCTTCTTCACCTTTTCTTCTTCTTTATCTCTTTTTATTTTACTTTTCTTCTTTTTCAATTCTTCTTCTTCTTCTTCTTCTTCTCTTTTCATTTCAGTCGTCTTTTTATTTTCATCGCTTACCCACCTCCTTATTTTTCTTTTACTTTTCCTCATCTCGACCCTGTTCTTTTGCCTATACCTCCTGCATCTCTTCTTCTTCATCATTATATTCTTCTCCTTCTTCGCCTTTTCTTCTTGGTCGTCCTCCTCCTCATCTTCTTTTGCCTATACCTCCTCCATCGCTTCTTCATCATTATATTCTTCTCCTTCTTTGCCTTTTCTTCTTCGTCCTCCTCCTCATCTTCTTCGTCAGTGTGTCGTATCCCGTTAGCATTTGGCCGGTCATGGCTCTGCACAACTTCCTACACGCTGTTGCTTTTATCAACATTTATTTCTATATTATCACCCCACTTCATCATCAGCAATCCAATGACAAAAGTTAGGTGGGCTACTCGCTGTTTCATTCTTTCCGTCTTGATTTCACTATTTATTTTGAGTATTAAGTTTTCTATACATATTTTCCTCATTATTTTCTTAAGAAATTTCAGCTGGGTCTTTCGGATTCTAAGTATGAATATCCTTTTAGTTTTTATTTCAAAATTTCTTTATTGTTTAGAAGATGGCATTTTCAATATTCTTCCATATAACCAAGTCAGTATCTGGAATTGTATTTTTACATTATTTACATTGTTCGAACTGTTGTCCTCATCTTTGATGCCATATTCACAACGTTTCCGTCGTTGTACGCTCCGGCTTTCTTAAGGTGAATGGAATTTCGAACCAAACCCTTTTTTTCGTCCACCGGAGTAGAGTCTTCTAGTTCCACGTGCCGCAGCAGAGGTGAACAAAAATTTCGAAAGTTGTATTAAAAGTGAATAACTGAAACTGAAATTGAGATATCCAGAAGAGGCATGGCATGAGGAACTTTAACCCTCTACCCCGGTGGACAAAATAAAGGGTTCTGTTCGAAATTACCATCACAAGAACAAGGTCGGACCGAACAACGGATGAATATGGCAACGAAGATGTGGACAAGTGTAATAATGTAAATAGACAAGTCTGTGTTGCTTCAACTTCTGCCTTCGGCTGCGAGACAATTGTCTTGCGTTTCCTACCTGATAGAAATATTGATATTACATAGCATTTCAACATTGTTGTCTTTTTTTATATTGATATTTACTTGTTTCTTAATAGTTTGCTGAGTTTTTAAATATCACGTTTTGCTATTTGAATGTGTCTTCTGATTGCTGTGTCACATCTGTCCTCTGTTAAAACCCTTCTCAGGTATTTGACCTTCTCTACTTGTTTGATTTCGACATCTACAATTCTTAGGTCGCCTTTTGTGATCTTTTTCTTTCATACATGCGTTTATTTATTTATTTATTTTTGTATTTTAAAACTTATTGTTAGTCCTTGCTTTTTAACTTCCTTTGTATAGGTATTCTTGCAGTTTCCATTGTGTGTCTACCATCAATACGGTGTCATCTGCATAACTTATGCTGTTTATATTGAAACCAATACTAAATTTATAGTAGGTTGTTATCTTTGAACGTTACGCATTTTCCATAAATACGGATAGGATATTCTGTTCTTAGTTTTAGGCCTCTTTCTGCTTTTGCGCGCATGCTCCGTTCATTTTCTGTCAGGTTGTGTCGATTTCGACATTAATAAAAGTTGATCTTAATGATTAAGCCTAATGATTCCATTATTTTTTAACTAATAATATATTATATATGTCTATATTTCTGACATGAAGTGTTATGTGCACTATTTGCATTATTCGGACTATTGTCCCCATCTTTGTCGCCATATATATTAGAACGTTTCGGCCGTTGTTCGCTCCGGCTTTCTCAGGTAGTTGGAATGACGAACTAAACCCTTTATAATACCCACAAATTCATGCACAGATGTCCTCAAGGAGGCATGGCACTGTGGATAAAGGCGTTGGTGATGATCCAGTAACAGGACCCAAAGAGTGTGAGTTCAATATCTGGTTAAGACGGTTAAGGTGGTGGAGAACTTTGAGAGGGGAATTAACAGGAGATAACTGATAACTGACGTCCATGGCACGTGGAACTAGAACAGTCTCCCCCAGTGAGCGAAAAGGGTTCAGTTCGACATTCCAACCACCCGAAGAAGGCCAGAGCGTACAACGTTTGTGATAAATATGGCAAGAAAGATGAGAACAATAGTCCGAATAGTGCAAATAGTGAACATATATGTATGTTTATTTCCCTTTCAACAACCTGATTATCTAACTTGTTAATGTAATGTTTGTAGGCGCACGAAGAGGAATCCGTATGTTGTGCAGGGGATTTGATCTTTGATCACGGCACACCACTGAACCAATCGAGGTTTATTCAATGCTCTGAAAATGCTCCCACGTACTGCAATACATTTTCAGAATTTCCCGGATTATAGAATAAAAACGGCGAAGACCTGAGAGGCACCCTTCTGCCTTCCAGGAACAAGGCTGATTTTAACCTCAAGTAAAGTGACTCGTTTTGCTTGCTCGGGTTAATTTTTTTTCCCCTGACATGATGTGGAAAAATTACATTGAATCAATTGCTAGGTCTTTTGTTAGGGAAGCTGGTTCATTGTATTCTCCGAGACAGTTTGTCTCTTCAGAATCTATCTTACATATTTATAAGCCTAACATTCGCCTATGCTTTGGATATTACTACAAGATATGGTCTGGTACGTCTGTTGCGTATTTAGAGATTATGAATAAAATCCAAATAAGAATATGAATGATATTGTTCCTGGCCTGACATTTCAACTTCAGTTATTTTCCCACTGCCGTAATATAACTTCCCTGCGCCCTTTCTATGAATACTTCCATGATAATTGTTTTGATGACTTTTTTTCTCTATGGTATCTAAATTTCATGAATGTACGGGCAGTACTAGCCTTGAATTATCTACGTATAGCCTTATTTTCTATACTAAAAATTACTTCTATCCCACTTCTCGTTCGTACTTCTCGATTACCTGACAAATTTGAACTTAGATACAATATCAATCGTTATCTTCTGTCTTCTTAATTTTCTATTTCTCTAAAACCCAGTAAGCCACTTGTGTCTTAGTTGCTTTATTACCTTGCTTGGCTTGCAATGATTAAAGAAATGTGCACGTCTTATAATATCGACTGAATGTCGTTTTCTTTATCATGTATGTTGGTTCTTCTTCTAAATTTATATACTCTTAATACGGTTTCTTTGCTTAATTAGGGATTGAAATACCGATTGATTTGAATCAATTAATCGACAGGATTACGAAGTTTGAAGTATTGCTCGCTAATCATCAATTTCTTTACTTGTGATAGCAGGGATAATGTCTTTAATTGTTTTACACATTCGCTTGATAATCTTTGAGACGACCATTTAAAATTTTCCTGGCAGCAATTCGGACTGGCTGTCTCATGAATGAACTGTAGCGGAACTGTCTCGTCTCCTTTCCTGAAATTGTAGACTGCATGATGCACCAGGTTAGAGCCATACCGCAACAGCTGGTGCAGCTCTGATTTCAGTAGTAAGCAGTTCTTTTTCCGTGATGCGGTTGAAGTCTCCACGACCAACAGATGTCGATTTCACAATTATTAGTCGCCCAAAGTGAGTCCGATTTTTACCCCATAACTAGGGGAGTGGAGGTGAGGCCATATCTTTCCTAAATAAACGCAACAGCCTTCAAAAGAATTTGAACTTGCCTCTCCGATTTCGATTTTCCGATAAGAGCTACGCTACGCGTATATCTTTTTATACATACAGTTGGAAAATACATCTAAAATCAAAGCCTTTGTCGTATGGCGACTGGCAAAAATGTTTGCTTGGAGGTTCAATTCTCCACTAAGACGATTTTTACGAGGTGACGAAATATGCTTTCGGCCGATATAGAGCAGCTGAATCAATTGGTTCTCTTTTTAATCAGTTATGTATAAGGGCACCCTGGTTGGTTTTACGTTAGGGAAATATTCTAATTGTAGAGGTTATTGATCTTTTTTTTTATCTGGAGCTAACCGTCTTCACAGTGCTGTCTTCTTATTTCTTGTTTAATCAAGTTATTTCGAATTTTGGTTGAGGGTTATTGATTGATTAATTGATTGATTTAAGGCTTATCAATCTTTTATAAGTTATTTAAAGCTAGAAAAAAATATTTTGATTTTAAGCTTTCCACCCCAAGAGCATATTAAACCGAATATAATCCTGCTGGACAAAGAAAAAAAGAAAATATATGTTATCTGATAGAAGTGTCCTGACCATCTACTATGGGAACTGAAAGCTAAGAAAAGAGATCTATAACTACAATAATTTAAATTGTGATATTTTTTTTCTAAGCGTTTCACCCCCAAGCAAGGCGGGAAGCCAGAAACACGCAAGGGAGTTGGAGCGAGAGCAAAGATCATTAATAGAGGAAAGGTTGAAGAGAAGGTTAGTGGATAGATCAGGGCATCAGGAGACGTCGATTGTCATTACATTTGAATAGTTGGAGATTATAGGTACCAGAAAAACAAGAAATGGGGAGGGAGTTCCACAGGTGAGAGATGCGAGACATGGAGCTATTGGAGTAGAAGAGACGGCTACTGTGGGGAATTAATAATGATTTAGTGATGAAAAGTCCTAGTAAGTAACCCGTAGAGAGGTGGATTCATACCTTTCTTATAGGTATTTGGTGGTAAGTGAATATAATGTGCCTGACAAAAAATGGAACTCGACTCTCCTATTTCCGTTTTGTAGCCGTTATTTATTGCACCATAGATCTATCCAAGCTTACAGCACTTGGTATTCCCAAGCAGTCACCTGTCTAGGTACTAACCAAGCTTGGCGTTGCTTAACTTCGTACGAGAACTAGTGTTTTAATGTGATGTAGCCGTTAGCTTTTTGGTTGAGGATTCCATGGTTTATAATTAGTCAAAAAGTTTAAATGTGCGTTATGTGTGGGGGTTTATTACAACGTTATTTGGATCAATGTATCCAAAGCAAATACCCCCGTAATACACCACTGTGCAAATTAATTGAAACAAACACTTGAATTCCTTTTCTTTCGCCATACGGTCAGTTTTATACCAACTGGTGTGGCAGTGCTTCATCGATTTCTATTTTTTACTCAGATTAGGTCATTTACAGTGGTGTGCAGTACTATGAATGTATTTCCGGGGTTTGTGATGAAATTTGTTTGTCCTTGAAAAACATTGCCTCATCCCTGATTGCTTCAGAACTTTATCACGCCTAGACACTATTGTCTACACTGTCGATTAGTTGTTCTACGGGTATTGTCTGTGTTGGACGTTACTCCAAGGCAGTGTATGAAAATTTTAACGCTGCAAGAGCACACTGGCAAGATTTACCAGTGAGAAAATAAAATTACTATAGCCTGGCCCGGGAATACTCCTGATTTAAATCCAATCAAGGATCTGTGGATAATCTGATAAGAACCACCTCGTGGAATGGACGTGCGAAGTATTGTCATGTACACTAGGTCATGTTTCATTGGTAAAATACGAAAAAAGTAAATAATATAGGAATTATTTGTTTTGTTTCAATTTATTTACAGTGTATAGGTTCCTTTTTAACTTTAGCCTGTATGTACAAGTAGTCTATTTTCATTTTTTTCTCGGAAACTTCCTAGCTATAGAAAAATGTATTGGAAATCTGCGAGGAGCCAAGTTTTCTACTGAATATATACGCCTCCGCTGGACGGTTTACGTGTCAAGAATGCATCCGATCCGACTCCCAAGAATCATCCTGTTTGGAGAACTCGCCAGCGGCATGACGCTACGTGGAGGACCAAAAACAACGCTTCAAAGATCAGATAAAAACATGCCTGGCACGGGCTAACATCAACCCTGAGACCTGGGAGAACGTTACAGCAAATCTGCCTTCCTGGCGTAGAATCATCGAGGTGGGATAGAGTTTTTCGAGACCAAACGTGAACATGAAGAGGATATGCGACGATCTGTCAGGAAGACCCAACTGGTCCAGCCGCGTCCACCACCCACATTACTTTGTGCCTCGTGCTCACGACTTTTCGGAAGCAAGCTCGGTCTTCACAGCCATCTCCGCCACCGCCACCAGATGGGAGAAAGGGAATAAGGAGAAAGGATGACGATCGCAATGCTCTGATGCAAGTGGGCGCCGATAATTGCCACTCCATCCCACATCCGTAATTGTCTCTTTCTCCAGTATCTATCCATATTTCTGAGGTGAGGTAATATGTACACTATTTACATTATTCGGAATATGGTCCTCATCTTTGTTGCCATATTTATAACATAGTTTCGGCCTTTTAATATCTGCCTATATATATCTAGGATGAGGTATTATGTACACTATTTACTTTATTCGGATTATTGTCCTCATATTTGTCGCAATATTTATTACAACGTTTCGTCATTTTAGTATCTGTCTATATTTCTGAGATGAGGTATTATGTACACTATTTACATTATTAGAGACTACGGTTGCAACCAATGGGTTCAAAATAATACCTCTTTTATACCGTGTATGAAAGAAGGCCAAAGGCTAAAGAAAGTAATGAAGACGAGAAATTATTTATGGTTCCGGGCGTCCTTAATTCGGGCATAGTGATTTTCCAAGCGTAGCTTAGATGTGGCGCAAGGCCGAATGTATGGGGTACCCATTGAGGATCGAACTCACTACTCAGTCGTAATTGTTTTAGCAAAAAAAGATTACTAACCATTACATCGGCTCGAGGTACCCATATTTAACTCGGACATAAAATGTATTATGAAGCCTTATTTAAGTCCAACCAATGTGATAGCTTCCAGAAGATCATGAAGCTTATTATTCCACATTTTCTCGTCATTTTTACAGAAATAGAAAAAGAAACAATGTGCCAGGAAATCCTGTCGTATGAGACGAACGAAAAAAAATCACTGGTACGAATCTGTATAAGGTCTGAGAAATAAAAAAAAAACTCAGTTTCTTGATCGTAGCCTGACCTTTAACGAAATATTCTCTGCAATAACTTTACTGGTTGCAACATTAAATTATTGCCCAGTGTTTAGTTGCATCAAATGAATTTATTTGCTCCAACATCTTGAATATACGACTAATGAATCATGAATCGATACATTAATTCAGTACGGAGGTAACGTGGGTTAATTGATAGCGGTTTGGATTGAAGAAGCAGAGAGCCGAGTTCGAATTCCAGTCGATTCCATTTCATTCACTTACGTGCTAATACCCTTGGGAAAGGTATGAATACTCTTCGTCTCTCCCTATGGGTAAATAGCAGGATACCCCAGGTTCTATAATCTTGGACTGGTCTACCGCAGAAAGAACTGGCAACCTACTGCGGGAAAAATGTTTCGTCAGTCATGTATTGAAAGATACATGATCGCTTAAGCGCGTATCACGTATGGCACATAACTGACTGAATTCAGTCCGGATTTCTTCAGTTATTTTCGGATAGTCTCTCTCTCTCTCCCTGTGTGTGTGTTTGTGTGCGCGCGCGCGCACGTGTGGATGGGTGGGTGTATATACAGGGTTTATCCAAGCGTGTTCATATCCTTGTGTTCATTATATGTGTCCCTCGGGTGGTTGTTCATATATGATGTGACAGAAATTTCTCCCATGTAACGGTATGACATTAGCTAAAAGAAGACACAATTAACACGAATTTTAGTAGGTAATTCTGCTCCACCCTGTACATCTATGTCAGACAGTCGCCTCATTTCATACAACATTTATATTAAAATTATTATTGAAATCTTTAGTAAAATATTAATTAAAATAATACTATTTTCTACTGTGCCATATATGCAGAAGAAACTACCTTGACCTTCTTTGGAGTGTGGGTGTTTAAATTCCGTGCTCAAAGTGATAAAAACAACACTTACACACAGGTGTAGGAAACGTTCAAGGAATCCAGCTGTATCTGCACCAGGCAATGTCCAATTTCCCGTCATGGGATCAGTCTGGTGAGCTTTTGAACAGACATAGCACTCAATATACGTCATTCAAAGTTCGTTGTGCAGAATATTCTCAAGTCTCTCGCGTGATATGCTAATAAGATTGGTTGTCTGAACTATAGTCAATCGACTGAC
Source organism: Acanthosepion pharaonis (assembly GCA_903632075.3). Taxonomy (NCBI): domain Eukaryota; kingdom Metazoa; phylum Mollusca; class Cephalopoda; order Sepiida; family Sepiidae; genus Acanthosepion; species Acanthosepion pharaonis. The sequence goes on from CAHIKZ030000350.1 coordinate 733,289, forward strand.
ATCGATCAAATTGTGCAGAACACCATCAGATTATTATTTTCCAAAAACTATCAACATATTGTGGCCGTGTTCATAGTTGATGTTATTGTGTATTGGCTCTTTTTAATGAGTTCTTCCACTATTTTAGTCTTATTTTTTACACGTGAATGAGTCAACTATACATGTATTTTCGAGAATTATGTTGTGGATAGAATTTGCTGGGTTTGTGTGTGTCTAAATGAAGCCTAATTGAGCTATGGAGTTGTCCCATGTAATTATTCATTCAACACTCAATAATATCAGTTATTAAAACGGCCACAAAAGGTTTCACCGTATTTGTATAATAAAATAGTCCTATAACACTAGACACATACATAAAATTACATACATCCAGTTAAAAATGAAAAAAAAAAACGTGTCGCTTCTTTCCATTTAAGACAGTCAACATCCGTCCTCCCCTAACCACCAGTCGGGCTGTTTCTGTTGTCTGCTGTTAAGGGTTGGATTTGTATCAATTTTTTCACTGCTGTGTTTTTAAATATTAAATTTTATATAACTAGTTCCGACAGTGAATTCAGTACATCATTTGAGATGAATAAAGCTAACGCCTTTACCTAGTTTATACCGATGAGATAATTATGGATTTCTATATTATATATATATAATATATATATATATATATATATATACACATATATATATATAGACTTGCTGAGCTTTAGCACATTATATATACATAGACACTCATGTACAATTCTTGTTCATTTTGTCAACATCATTATTTTTTTCTGTTGTACCTTACTTATAAACAATAATGGGCATGTCCTAATCATCATAAATACGTTGGACACTATTGTAAGTGTGGTAATATGAAGTCTAATTAATCTCCCCATCTAGCAGTGGTTTACCTGCTTTACGCCGCTGGCGAGTATTGTATTTTGCTGATGTTATAAAGATTACCATTTCATTCCCAACTTCCGTTTTAGTTATTCCTCTATCCAGTAAACTTTTCTAAGATACAGCTTATATATATATATATATATATATATATATATATATATATATATGTGTGTGTGTGTGTGTGTGTGTGTGTGTGTGTGTGTGTGTGTATATATATATATATATATATACTATAGCTACTAATACATACATAAAACCTTTATTCTATTGATTTCTATATTGGTTTGACGAGTGCCATTTCATCATTATCGTTATTATTTCGATTCCATTTCTTTCTCGACCTCCTCGCCATCCGTTTTTATCTCTTCATTTTCCTGTTTGAATTCTTGGCATACGCCTTGCTCAAGGTTTTATTCGAGGTGAATTCCAACCGACATCAAAGCTGTAGAGTAGAGAGCAAATCGATTATTTCCAGCAGTAATTGTTCAACATGAAAGTTTGGATTGAATTATGCAAACATCAAAAGTCCAACTCCTGATCTCTTTCTTTTAATCCTTAAAATTTTCCAGAAGTATCGCTCTTTTCTTCCTAATGTTAGAAAAATCACATTCATCGTAAACGGAGTAAAGATATGCATACATAATTATGTGTTACGATATATATATATATATATATATATATATATATATATATATATATATATATATAGTCACGTACATACACATACACAGACAAATATATATGTATATACTTCCTTAAATATATATATATATATATGTGTGTGTGTGTGTGTGTATATATATATGTGTGTGTATATATAAATATATATCTATAGTTCTGTGTATATATACATATTTAATATATATATAGAAATATGCACATATATACATATGTGTGTATATATGCGAATATATGTGTAAATGTGTAGTATTATGTATGCGAAACTTCATTTCCCCTCAGTGTAAGGCAATACCAATCTTGTAAAATTAAATTAGGAAATATGTACATACCCATATCTATCTTACTATCTCCCTCTGTCTCTCTGTCTCTCACCTCTGTCTTTCTCTCTCTTCTTCTCTCTTTCTTTCTCTCTCTCTCTCTATATATATATATATATATATATATATATATATATATATATGTATGTAAAAATTGTGAAAAGTTTAACTTGACATGTTATTACAAATTTAACTTGACATTTTATTCAATATTTCCAATTCATCGGCGAAACGAGTCAAAGTATTTTTTTCCAAATTCCCTTTAATATCTAACCTTCCATTAGAGTATCAAATATATAAAATAATTTACAAAGACACACAAGCGTGTGTGTGTGTGTGCGTGTGTGACTATATGTGTGAAAAGTTTTCTTTAACAATGCATTTCCCCTCTCTGCCTTGACGAAACGCGTAGATAAAGAAAAGTTTTCCTTCTCTCTGCCTTTATATATATATATATATATATATATATATATATATATATATATATATATATCCGAATGTAATGAGAACGAAAATAATATATAAATTCTAACTTTCACAGCATTAATTGAAAAGTGAGCTCTATAACGATAGTAGACTAATAATTATTTATTATAATTTTCTCATATAGACAAAAACAATTTTCACACTACAAAGATGCAACTTCGTTTCAATGCATTTAAAACTGCACTTCAACAGGTAAGAACCAAAATGTTTATGAACTATTCTGTTTGTAAGCAAGTCGCATGTGAAACGTCACTTCCTTTTATCCAATTGTTTGAAAAAATTGAAAATAAATAAAAATACATAAAGGTAAAAAGGTGACGGAGTGAAACCATAGTGGTTGTTGATAGCATTTTAGTGAAGTGTGGTTGTGGGGGAGGAAAGGTGAGAATAGGCGATATTAATATGAGGAAAGAGGAAGGAGGGAAAAATTCAAACGCTAGATATAGTAGTAATTTGAAATGTATTTTTTATTTGGGGCGGGTATTTTAAAAAAATCTAAACTAAAGGTGAACTGCATATATTTAGGTTGGAGTTATCACTACAAGTTTTGTAATCAATGAGCGTGTTTTGTAAATTAATGAATTAAGAGGTGGAGATTTCTTCTTGGTATGTTGAATATTTGAGTTTTCGAGTTTCTTTTTTTAAACATGTTTTAATTTAGAAATTAAGATATGAGTAGAAAGATATATAAAAGTATGGGAAATTAATACAACTTTTATAAGCAAATATTGGCCTATTGTTGGACTGTATAAAGTGTAAAATAACTGTGGGGGCAAATCAATTAACCTGAAATTATTACTAGTATTGTATATGCGCAAAATCCTTTTAAGAATCATAATCTAAGATAAATTAGTGGAGAGGTATGTAAAATGGTAGAAATATAGGAAAGGAGGTGTGTTATAGTTTTAAACGTTAAGAGTTATGGATTTAAACGTTTAGAAGCATGTAATGTTAGATATTTAATATGCCTACAAATAACGGTGGATTCATATATTTAATTTAACAATTAGATGTTGTTCAAACGTTCAATAATACATGTTTTTCGGGCAAACATAAGAAACAAGATTCGTTCACAGATTTGCAAGTTCTAGCTTGTTTTAGGATTTTCCATTTAACCTTGGGTTTTTTCATTCCTCCAGTTTCCAAAAAAATATTTAAAAAGTGATGTCATATTGCGCTTGTCTGAATTTGTAAAGGAGGATATGTGATTGTAATATAGATCCTTAAAAGGTCTTCTAGTTGATCCCACATGCAGGTTAATATCCATGGTGTTCCCATTTCATGAGATATAGAATATATAACAACAATGAATTTTGTTAAGCCCCTGTTTGATAATGGACATTGATCTGGGATTCTGCAATTACATATCTGTTACTTGGGGTATATTAGAATTTGTGTTTTGGTTGTGTTTACTCTCGTTATGATGTTTCAGTATTCTATTACTGTGCGATTTAATAATTTCATCCAGATTCCTAGAACAGCTATAACTAACTTTTAGGGTATTACGGTTGAAGATTTGACTTCATTTACTCTTCGTAGGAAGGTATTGGTTAATTAAATATAAAAAATTGTGTCCCAATTTGGTAAGGACTGATTTGTTGAAGGGAGATGTATACCAAATTATTTTCCTTCCTCTATTGTTTTTTAAAGTGTCTATAATTTTCCCTATATTTAATTTCGGAAGATCTATAATCGCTGTCGGTAAGGATTTTGTTATAACAATTTTGTGTTTATCGAATATTTCTTTGTTAGAAGTGTGCTGGTTGATACAGCATTCAACGGATGATGGGATATGCTTAATAGCCGGCGCTGGGTGATTGGGTCTAGGATATATATATATAAATAGAGTTAGTATTATATTTGAAGAAGGGTTGGAAATTATTTATACCTAAGTTTAAGATTACATCTATGAAATCCACTTGTTTTATGTTAGAGCTAATTTTAACCTTGAGGTGTATAGGTTTAAAGACTCTATGAATAAATTTTCTCAACCTCTCAACCTTGCTTGCGCTAGAAAGATTTACTAACATCAGACCATTGTCTCTATAAATCCTGTGCAGTAAGATTGTACAAAATCCGATCAAGTTCGATGACTCAGTACAATCCAGCAATCCCACGATACATCAAATTTTTTCACCTGATTTCTTCATCCATTGTCCGTTTTTATGGATTATAATTGATTTTTCTGCAATTGAGGATGATGCCGATTTCATCTTTGGAGATATCGGAGTAAAATTCGGAAAACTCCAAAGACGTTTGGAAAATGTTTTTGAATATGGATGGATAATACTTTTGTTTTTATTATTGAGGCTTTTGAACCAATCAATTACATTTATAGTGCCGTGAAGTTTTGAATTTTGCTTACAATCAGAATTGCTTTGCTTACAAACAGAATTGTTCATAAGAATTCTAGTTCTCACCTGTCGAAGTGCAATTTTAAATGCACTGAAACGAAGTTGCATCTTTGTAGTGAGTAAATTGCTTTTGTCTATATGAAAAAAAAATTATATATATATATATATATATATATATATATATATATATATATATAATATTTATATTTGGACACCCGACAACGACGTTGTCTCGGCGACTAAGTATCATTTGAAAAAAATTATCTAATATATTTTAACATTTACAACAACGTACTTGTCAATATTCGCAATTCAGAAAAGAAAATAACACTATCCATTTTGTCGAAAAGAATAAAGATGAACTAAAAATTTTTGAAGCTATCTATTTAAAAAAAAAATAAAACCAAACCTTAATAAAAATAATTATGTATGCTTCATAAATGTTTTAATGTTTCTAAATGTGTATAATAGATAGTTTGATACGCCATGGTTTGCACTAATAATTTCTCTTTTTTACTACTCATTTCGCAATATATATATATATATATATATATATATATATATATATATATATATATATATATATAAATTATTGTAAAATCGGTATACTCCCTACTAACGCTAGCATATAATATGCGTAAAATTATATAATTTGACGAATATTAAATTTAATTGTTTCCTCTGTACAAGAATAGTGTTCTAATTATTAGCACCGAAGTAAAAACGGTTAATACTTATCGAATGTCATTTCATAATTATTTAACCAAATTTTTTCACCAGTATAAAGTCCTATGAGTTATTCAAATATTACAAAATTCTAAACTGACCTTCGATAAGTATTGAGCGATGTAGATCGAGATTAGTTTAGCGTTATTGAAGTGGGACCGCACCAAATAATGTGATAGGTTATAGGCGATTCAAGGTATGAACCTTGTAAAAGCTGTTCATCATTTGTATCAAAGTAGACAAATAAAAAAAGAGTCAAAGCTTTGTGCAATATCAGCTGAACAAATATGTTACAAAATCTGTACAATCCTTAATTTGGAAAACTGTTTTTTGATTGGCATTTGTCTTTTAACCGAATAATATCTGCAAAAATACTAGACCTAGGTGAAAAATTAAAATGTTGCCTCACCTTTAGTTGCACCATATAGAAATTCCGCTGCATATTCTTGAATATTAGACAATAATTCCAAGAAAATCGATACACATTGAAGTGGGAGACTTACTTCCAATACTGCTCTGCCGAAAAGAGAAATTCTTCTCCGTAACAACATTCAACATTATGTCTAGTACATGACGCTAAAGGAATTAAACGAAACTCATTTATGAAACTCTACCCCACCTTGCTTGATTAAATTCTGACTCTCCACTTCTCTTCTCGGACTAAAAACAACTCAACATATTTCTGCAAGAAATGTTCAAGAACAAAGAAGTAAAATGTCCTCGAAGAATTCTCCAGGTCTAGGACTCAAGAATGAATGTCAGAGGAATAAATATATTCGATAGGTGTTGACATGAATGTATATATTCTAATAGTTCTTATTTCGATAAAAAATGATATACTAAACTGATATATATTTAAATTCTATGGTTAAAATAGCAAATATGGTGTTGTATGAATGTAATTATTTATACAAATAAACAATACTGACAAATGTGTATATGTTTTTTATTTTTTATACCTTGTTTTTTTTTAAATTTCTCATCTATACTTAGATAAATTAGTCCTGTACCTATATATTTCGTGCGCAAAGCTACTTCTATGGTTGTAATACCATTTTTGAAGGGCTCCTTGGTTAGAACCCATATATACCTTTTTATCATTACTATTATTATTACTACTGTTATTGGGGCTGGTGATTTAAAACTTCACATTATACACTATATATTCATATTGGCATTTGCACTTAAGGGAACAAGCGGTCTTATTAATGAAGTTGCATTTGGGGAACTCGATATGTTATTCTTGAGATTTTCAGTGTTACATTTATTGATCAAATTTGCAACTCAGGCATGCAAATCTAGCTTAATTTAGCGGCATTTTTGTTAAATATTTTGTATAGATGGTTCTGCGGGAGAAATTCTTCTGTAATAATCTAAAGAATTACTTCACTAATTTATTAGCTACGGCCATATTTTATGGCGGTATGAACCATAAAATTTTTCTTGTTCTCTTCTTCCCACTAATACGTACATCGGATGTTTCATCTGTGGTTTTATAAAGAAGTTTGCTTTTATAACCATTATTTTTTAACACCAGCTCATAATTGTGCTGACTTTGAGTAAAGATGTTGATTTTAGAAGAAATATTAGATAATCTAAACATAATGCCATTTGGGATATGTTTGAAAATTTATTTAGGCTGGAGAGAACCTTCATTAATATAACATGGATATTTGTTAGTTTTCCAAAATGGGGACACGGTGACGTTGTTCATTTTAAATGAAATAAATAAATTAAATAAATAATGTATAATTTTTTTTGCCATATTCACGAAAATCTCCTAACCTGGCCAAACATATAATTCAATGCAATCTGGGAACTAAGAAATACGGAATCCCAGAGAAAAGCAATAATAACAACAAAAAAGTGGAATATGGTCCAGTGGATAAAAGCGTTGATAAAACCAATGACTTGCCCCAAAGTTTTGTTAGTTCAATAACTGACTATTTTAGTAGTGAACAGGAACTTAGAGAGCTGAGGAAAATGATGATAGCTTAGACACCCTGCATGGCACGAGAAACTAGAACAATCTACCTTGGTTGACGAAATAGCGATTCAATTCGAAATCCCAATCAACTGAAGGAGGTCGGATCGAACAATAAAGATGGGTACAATACTCCTAACAATGTAAATAGCGTAAATAATTACATACCTCATCTCCGAAATATGGAGAAACGATGTATTAATAATCACATCAAATTTATTGAGTACTATGTTAATACTATAACCAAGAATACTAGAGCTTCTATCAGATACGCAGTATAAATAAAAACGACGGAAATCTGGTAAAATTCAGGTAGCATCCGAGACGAAAAAATATAATAAGATTTTAAATATGTCATTGATGTGTTATTGATAACGGCTACAAACTTTTGGAGCGTGCAGTCGCTACGCTAAGGTTGAACATTTTTTCGAAAATTTAAGAGAGTGCGTTTTTTTACTAATATGGCAATTTGAGAATTTTTTATTCTAGGAGTTAATCAGCCAACGTGGCATGAACTAAATTGTTCAATAAATAGAGTAATGTCTCAGTTGTTATCCCGAAAATTTGCACGTCGGATAAGTTCTTTAAATCAAATATGTGGTGCAGTTCAATTTATATTACAAGGAATCATTCATACAAAAAGTAAATTAGTAATGTTAATGATATAAAATCGCGAAATCGCTTGGCAAGCATAAATTTAAAGGTGTATTAACCTACTAGTCCCTCGATAAATGTTGTGATCTTCGTTAAATTTTAAGCAGTATAAGGTCTTTCTTTAATACGCAAGTACTTCAGACAGGGAAATTATGTTGTTTTTTGGTAAAAATAAAGTTGCATTCAAGACGAAAAACTATATATATATATATATATATATATATATATATATATATATATATATATATATATATATATATATATTCGAACTCCATTACATTCACTTACGGGCTAATACCCTTGGGAAAGTATGAATCTTCTTCTTCTCCCTCCAGATATGGGTAAATAACAAGACAGACTGGGATCTATAGACTTGGATGGCAACTGGTCTAGGAGAAGGACTACTCTGAATTCAAAACCTGTGGAGGTCGTTTGGGGACCTTGTGGTACTTAGTGCACCATGCCTCTGTATTCGGCCCTTCAAAAAGTGTGGATGGTCCTGCACGGAACCTTCACCACTATAATCAAATCGCATGTGTTGTAGTCGGGCTGTCGGTTTCCTGGGAACTGATCTGCTTGACCCTCATACGTCGGATTCGACGGAAGAGTAGAGCGAGAAATATATATATATATATATATATATATATATATATATATATATATATATATATATATATGTGTGTGTGTGTATGTATATATATATTTTTATTGAAATGGATTAAATCTGACATATATTTAATATATATTTTGTCCATACGTTATTTTTATAGATAAAATTTATTTATTTAAAAATACTTAAAATATTATTTTAAAAAACTTATAAACAGAAAATCCAATTCATTATATTTTGTCATTGTTTACATCAAGATATATTTCGTGAGAATATATGTTTGATCAAGTTTAAAAATAATAATTTTGAATCTGCTAAGCAGACGCTTTTATTTAGCTAAATGCTATAGCACGTCAGATCAAATGACAGGTTCTGTATATCAATACAGGTTCGATTCCTGTCGGAGAACGCATATTTTCTACAAAATTTCTGGAACAAATACAAATCATTTGCTTAAATAAATTGTATCTATAAAAATAACCTATAAACTGAATATATATATATATATATATATATATATATATATATATATATATACATACTTGTGTGTCTACATCTTTTTCGAAATCATGTTTTCTGTCTTTATATGAAAAATTGGAAATTAACAGATTATATCATAAACACTCCTGATAAAATCAAAGGAGCGAATTAACAGTATATTGTAGATATAGTGTACCTTTTAACTGAAAATTTAGTTAAAACTTAAAATTTGATAATGGTGTTCTTATATTTTAGTAGAACTGTGTTACACCATATATGGCTTATTTTTCTATTTGTAAGATTAATTTGGATTCAATATAGTTTTTTATTAATCTCCTGTTAGTATTATTAACATCTTATATGATGCATTGCCAGTTAGTATTTTTGGCATTTTACATTGATTGGTTGGTATCGTTAACATTTTATATGGATGATCTTTCTTTAACTGTTGCCTATTAATTTACCAATAATTCTATACGTTTGAATTATTTACTAGTTTCTTAAAGAGGCCTATTATTTATCAACTAAAAAATTATGTAGAAAATCTACAAAGCATATAATTTGTTTAGAATTTTGCTAAATTACCTCTCTAACCCTCCCCCCGCTTTTATTTCTTGGGAAAGGTGACAGTCAAATATATATATATATATATACTTTACTTAACCATCGTATCAGTCTTTAATTTAATAAGATAACCCTGTGTCATGACTCATTTCTAAGAAACATTAATTTCTTTTTCGTTTAGGTTGAATCGAACGTAGTTCATATTTGATTTGTTGAACTTATACCTTTTATTTTCGAAAAAGGTGGATGTATTTTGCCTTTGAAAGCAAAGAAATTCACTCGCCTGTAATTTACAATCGACCGAGGAGACACATCGGTATGCATCGAAACGCGATTGATTGTTGTTTTAACTTCCTATATATATATATATATATATATATATATATATATATATATATATATATATATATATATATATATATGTGTGTGTGTGTGTGTGTGTGTGTGTGTGTGTGTGTGTTATACACTCAACTCTCCTGTATGAGGGTCAAGCAGATCAGTTCCTAGGAAACCGTCAGTCCGACACCAGCACATGAGATTTAATTATAGTGGTGAATGTTTTGTGTAGAATCACCCACACTTTTACAGAAATCTGGTGCACCGTGTACCACAAGGTCCTCAAACGACCCTCCGCAGGTTTGGAATTACGAGTTGTCCTCCGATGGAGAAGAAGTTGTGTCATATCTTTACCAAGTTTATTAGCATGTTAATTTAATAGATTCGACTGGAACTCGAACTCAGTTCTCCGATTCGTCAATCCAAGCCGATATCCATTTCACCACTGTGCCTCTCTCTCTCTCTCTCTCTCTCTCTCTCTCTCTCTCTCTCTCTCTATATATATATATATATATATATATATATATATATATGTGCACAAATCTTTTGAGTTTGTTATTAAAATGTGAATTTTATTAACCTATGTGTGGGTATGTTACTGTCAAATGTTTCGTCTTGGCTGTTATTATCATACAAGATTGCTTTGGAATATATATTTCACCAATTCCCAATCTATGAGGATAGACTGCAAGGTTTCCCATAATTAACTGGTGAGTACGACTGCTGACGATGATTTTAACTTGATTTTGTTTCAGAAACGAGATTTTCTGACTTCATAATAAGCAGTCTATATCGAAAGCCTGTTCGATTGAAATGCATATTGCGGCCTCATATTTGAAACGATGAGGAGGAAGACATAGAAGTGACTTTCAAGATGAAATCAGTCAACAACACTGCATTCATTAGAAGACATTGGAAAAATTAAACGACCAGCTCCCGAGGAAGTCAAATTCATACCGTTTCAATTTGCACTTTTATATTACCGACGACATTTGGTCGATTCATCATTAAATAAAAATATCAATTTGCCTGTGACGTTATATATATATATATATATATATATATATATATATATATTTATATATATATATATATATATATGTAAAAACTATTGTGAGCGATTGTCTTTGTTCAAATATCTAAAATAAATTTATATATATATATATATGTGTGTGTGTGTGTGTTCAAATATTTATATATGTGCGTGAATTAATATATATATATATATATATAAATTTATTTTAGATATTTGAACATATATATATACATATAAATTTAAATATTATATATATATATATATATATATATATAAAGTTATTTTAGATATTTAAATAAAAACAATCGCTACAGAATAGTTTTCGCGTTTCGACACTATGATATTCATCTTCAGGCTAATGAAGAGTTACAACATAGTGCCGAAACGCGAAAGCTATTATGTAGCGGCTTCAACATGCTTTTGTTTTAACATCTAAAGTATAATAATAATAATAATTCATTTCTTTACTTTTTATTGGACACTTTTTTAAAGTAAATGCTACGAACAGCGGAATTTTACTTCATTTGTTCTTTATCTCATATATATATATATATATATATATATATATATATATATATATATATTTGTGTGCGTGTTCGTGTGTGTGTGTGTGTGTGTGTGTGTGTGTGTCAATGAGATCAGATTCAGCCCAAATACGGTTAGAAATGCGGTAGAATTCTCAACATCAAAATTACTTGGAGGGATTCCTAATAAAATTTTACCAACTATAAATACACGTCCAAATACTATCTTACGTCACCAATGTTTATGAAATCCATTCTTAAAGAGTCTAACGCACATTTCACTAGCACGCTCAGTGTTGAATTATAAACAAAGAAATCGTCCCCGTATCAACATACAGACAACCTCCATATACAAATACTGCCTATTTGGCACGCACAGAAACTTGCATATATAAATTATCATTCGAATCCTGCATAGAAATACTAAAATTATGATACACATATGCAGATAAATTATACACACAGTCGCAGCTTGACAAGTAAAATACATAGGAATTTCTGCTTAACTAATGAAAATAATAAAACTTAAAAATAAAAATAGCAGAAATCATTTTACATATCTCATTCTCTGATGAAGCTTTAATAAACGCGAAACATGTTAGATTTATAAAAGTTTCCTATTGTTCTTCATCCTACCATATGTGTGTGTGTATGTGTGTTTGTAAACACAAACACACACACACACATATATATATATATTAAGAAATGGACAAGGTCCGACAATTTATTTATTAAAGACATATATTTATGTTTAACGTTGTTATTTTATAGATACAAGTATTTAAGCAAATGCTCTGTTTATGATAAACAGTATTAAATAACATTTACCGGCCTGAATGTCCGAGAAATTTTAATTTTGACAGGATTCGAACCTGCATCCTATACGGAACCGTCATATACGACGTGCCTTTACGCTGAACCAATTTACCGCGAGATTTGGAAAGTTTATAACAGTAAAGAACCAATCGGTCATTTGACAAGGCAGTTATGAATGTACGAGATTCATGGAAAGTTGGAGTTTATAAGCAGTAAACCTTGTCTACCGATTGGTTCCTTAAAGGCACGTCGTATATACGGTTCCGTATAGGATATTTGTCAAAGAACGAAAATTTTCATGAAAATTTCTCGGACATTCAGGCCGGTAAATGTTATTTAATACTGTTTATCATAAACAGAGCATTTGCTTAAATACTTGTATCTATAAAATAACAACGTTAAATATATGTCTTTTAAATAAATTCGGACCTTGTCCATTTCTTAATATATGACGTCATTTGTTTACATTCGATACGCCAGAGCACGGTTATGAATGTACGAGATTCATGGAAAGTTGGAGTTTATAAGCAGTAAATTCGACCTTGTCTACCGATTGGTTCTTTGTAGCTCAAGCGGTAAAGGCACGTCAGCGTATATGACGGTTCCGTATATGATGCAGGTTCGAATCCTGTCAAAGAACGAAAATCTTCTATGAAAATTTCTCGGACATTCAGGCCGGTAAATGTTATTTAATACTGTTTATCATAAACAGAGCATTTGCTTAAATACTTGTATCTATAAAATAACAACGTTAAACATAAATATATATCTTTAATAAATAAATTGTCGGACCTTGTCCATTTCTTAATATATGACGTCATTTGTTTACATTCGATACGCCAGAGCAGTTATGAATGTACGAGATTCATGGAAAGTTGGAGTTTATAAGCAGTAAATTCGACCTTCTCTACCGATTGGTTCTTTGTAGCTCAAGCGGTAAACGCACGTCAGCGTATATGACGGTTCCGTATAGGATGCAGGTTCGAATCCTGTCAAAGAACGAAAATTTTCTATGAAAATTTCTCGGACATTCAGGCCGGTAAATGTTATTTAATACTGTTTATCATAAACAGAGCATTTGCTTAAATACTTGTATCTATAAAATAACAACGTTAAACATAAATATATGTCTTTATATATATATATATATATATATACATATATATATATATATATGTGTTTGTGTGTGTGTTAGATTTTAAGAATTTGGGGAGAATATAATAATTGTTCAGTTGCATAAATTTTATTAATTAAACCATATCTTGGGGAAGTGGTGCTTTCACGCCATACCGAATGTTATTTGTGCGTCAATGAATATAACAAAGCAAACAGAAATTGGAATTCGGCCTTTTGTTCATTATACCACAAGCACATTGAAGCGTCACCAATCTAGGTACTGATAAGGACTAACGTTGCTTAACTTCGTTGATCTTACGAGAAACGGTGTTTAACCGTGATGTCGTCTTACTCCAGCGAAAAAAAATGATTATCCGACTTAACTAGGAACCAGGAAGGGGAGTAAATATTAAATAAATGCACTGGTCGTCCTAATTCTCGAAGGAATCAGTACATAAAAGAAGAAGCGTTAATTATTGATATCGAAAAAGATTACTTCAATATGTTACCCAAGAAAATTTACTTAAATGGATATAGAACATTCTGTTGAGCCAGTGTGCGAAAATATATGCGTTTTATTATGTATCAGCATTTTCCAACACAGATGTTCGCTGCACGTGAAAAGTGATATTTTTAACCGGTGAGAAATTACATTTTTTCTGTCCTCGGCTGTTCTTATAATATGATAATACTCGTGACGTGTATATTAAACTCCACATTACTGTTTGATTCAATCGATTATGATTCAAAAACTTCCATTTATTCGAATAATGAGATAGATTTTTATTTCGAGATTTCAACCGGTTTAGAAAAAAAATAGACCTCCTTTCTGTTTTAGTTATGCTTAAGGCATTTCAATTGAGCGGGAAGGGACAACTCAACAACGCCAACACAACAACACCGCCATTTCAATAGTGCCAAGTGAGCGCCGGGACAACTCAGGACCGACACAACTCAGCACCAGAAAAACATAAATTTTACAACCGAATAAATTTATTAGGGAATAAAAACTTTATTAGTGAATATTTTTCTTCAAATATAGCATTTAAAAAGACATTATGCAAAATAAGAACATGATTTTTTAAATTATTTTAATAAAATAAATTCGAAAGAAATTTATTTTAAAATGTAAATTGACATACAAAAAATAATTCAATGAAACACACTTGTTTTCAATTATATTTTAATAAAGTAAACCGAAAAATTCGAAACAAAATAAAGCAGTTTTTAATTATTTTATTAAACTAAATCATAATGTAATTTATTTTTTAATAAAGTAAATCGAAATCCTAAAGTATTTTAAAAAGATGGTGCCAGTTGTCTTCTTACTCGGTTATCTCAATCTTCTCTTGTCCCAATGCTCAATTGGCGGTGTTGTGTTGTCTTGCAACAATTAAATATTTTTACCATGTTTCTGATTCAGTAGTTTAGTTTCTTTCTGTATTTGTCTCTGTGGAGAGATTCCTCAAGATAAGAGACCATAAACGTTTGTTTGAAATTCTTCAAGAATATTCAAAGGGCTCTAAAACCGTCTGGATACGATTTTTGTTTTCGTACCGAATAAATAGTTTAGCATTCGGCAGTCGTAAACTGGTACTACACACGGCAATATCTAATCTCCCAAACCTACTATGTTTACGCAATATACTATCATTATTATTATTATTTATTTATTTATTTGTTTGTTTATTTCCTTTGATTTCTGCTGTGTATTCATTTCTTTTCCGGTCCCAACCAGAGACCTAAGGTCAGAAATGGCATCATGACATTTTCCCCTAAGCAATTTAAAATAAAAAAATACACATATTTTGCATAGATAAACCCCTTGGTAACATGTGGGCTGCACTTGTGAGAACATTTTTTTTGTATTTCATTCAGGCTGCCAGGAATCTCTTCAATGAGTCAATTGGAATCTTTTCCAATCAATCCGAGGGATCCAACTACAGCTGATATCGTTGATATTCTCATGTGACATATTTATGAGATTTCGATTTCATGGTCCTTGTAATTCGATAGTTGTGTGAAGATCTTCAAAGATACATTGCAGACTGCAGAGACTGCCATGTCAATAAGAAGGAACTTTTTTGTGTTTGCTGTCTCTAATAATGTTGTCTGGGCGATTAGCATTGATTGTTCAGACGGTGTGTATTGTAAAGTCCTATAAAAAATTTTACAGGTTCTAGCTCCGTAACCTGGTTTGGGTGATTTTCATCCCAGTTTCTTTCTGTTTCCTTTCCTTACAAGTTGCAGATTTTCCAGTGCAGATATTTTCCCACACTGTCATGCCATGTTTTAAATACAGAAGGTGCCAATACCGTGAAACCCATTACAAGATGGTCAATTGCTTCTGGATATTTATCATAGAATCTCATTTTTGACTAACAGATTTTTTCAGTATGTATGATTGATAATTTCTAGTAAGCAAACATATTTCCTTTGCAGCAAGAATAAAACCTTCAGGTTCATCTTTTAACCCGCAACACGTACCCAGTGATGGGTACTTGGTTTTTCTAAATCAGCTTCTTTGGTTCGGACAGAGTATTGATCGTGAAGCATTTTAACTTACCATCGTTTCGGTATCTGGTCGGTTGCATTATCTTTTCTTTTCCTTGTTAGGTCTTTTGCAGTTTCAATCTGTGCCTTGCGCTTTGTTTGTATTTTTGAAATTCAATTTTATTCCTTCACCCGTTCGAAAAACTATTTTGAATTTGTTCGCTTCCTTTATTACTGAATAAAATCACTTAATACTTTCATGTACTTTGACAAATATCATCACCCAGTCTTCTGCAGTTTCCAGGTATCTTTGAAGGCCAATTGTTGTAGTTTTGTAAGACAGTTCTAGTTAAAATAATCCTCTGCCTCCTTCGGATCTGAGCAGATACAGACGATCATCATCAGCTTTGGGATGATGCATGCGGTGGCAGATGAGAAGCTTTCTCTTTTTGACGTCCATTTGCTTAATAACAGCGATAGTCCAGTTAAGAATGTTGAAACTGTATTGCACCCCGGAGACAGCCAATGTGTTTATGGTTGATATTCTGTTTTTTGAATTCAGCCCAGTACCAGACTCACACGACTGTATTAGCACTTTCTTTCCCTCTTCTTCATTTGTGTATGCTGTATTGCATCTCCTTCGCTAATTCCTAGTTACTTATAGGTCTCGTCTTGTTCCGGTCTCCTAAACATTTTGATAAAATGTAAATCTATTGAGAGCGTTTCTGTACCCCTCCTTTTCTTGAATGTCACTTTTGCTCATTTATCTAATCCGAAATCCATACCTATGTCGTCACTGAAAAATTTTACCGCATTGAGGAAACTTTTCAAGACATTGTTTTCTTTGGCAAAGACTTTGAGATCATCCATGTAGAGTAGGTGTTGAATACATTCTTGTTTAGTTTGTAACCATAGCTACTGTTGTTTAGTCCATGCGTAAAAGTGGTTAAGGACAGAGAAATCAGAAGGGCTGACAGGAGTCTCCTTGAAAGATTCCTCGTCGGATTCCTCATCGGCTGGAGATGGCAGTGCCTCTTGTGTGATTTAGGTATAATGTGGTTTTCCACACCCCCATGCTGTGTTTATGGAAATTTACCAACACGGAGAGGCTTTGTACATTTCTAAAGTTTTAAGTATCCAAGGGTGTGGCACACTATCAAAAGCTTTTTTTTAAACTATCCACACTGCGCTAAGATTTCTATATCATCTCTTTCAATTTTCCAGGATCATTTATTTCATCAGTAGTTGACTTTTGAAACCATATGAACATCTCCTTTATCCATTCTGTTTCAGTGCAAGAATTTTGTTTGCTTCAAAAAAAATAGTAAGTACGGTTCGTCAGGACATAAGTGTCGAATCTATACGTGGTGGACCGACATGATATTCGCCTATAATTTTTCGCATCGTTATTGTTAGTATCTTTATTGTATTTCCTTTGCTTTCTGATGTGTACTCATTTTTTCCGGGGCCTGCCCCTGGACCTAAGGTTAGAAATTGCATCAAGACATTTTCCACTGTAAAAAAAAAATACAATGACAAAGCCCTTGTAGAATGTGGGCAGTACTCGCGAGAACAATTTTTTTGTACTTGTTTAAGGCATGGGCTTCCAGGGATCCCTTCAATTAGTCTACTGGAATCGTTTCCAAGCAATCCGAGGGCCCCAAATACAACGGGGATTGTTGATGTTCCCATGTGTCACATTTTTGAGATTTCGATTTCAAGGTCTTTGTGATATGATAGCTTTTTGAATATCTTCAAAGATACATTGCAGTCTGCAGGGACTGCCATGTCAATGCGGAGGTACTTTTTTTGTTGTTTTTAGTCTCTAATAACAATGTCTGGGCGGTTGGCTTTGATTGTTCTGTCAGTGTGTATTGTGTAGTCCCATAGAATTGTAACAGGTCCTATCTCCGTGACCGGGACTGGGTAGTGTCCATGCCAGTTATTATTATTATTATTATTATTATTATTATTATTATTTTATTTATTTTTATTTATTTTAATTTCTGATGCATAGTCATTTCTTACCTTGTCCCGACCAGAGACTTCATGTCATTCTCCACTGAGTAATTAAAAACAAAAATCACGCATATTTTTCATCGATAAAGCCGTTCGTAAGGTGTGGGCTGTACTCATGAGAATAATGTTTTGTATGCTATCAGGTTGATTGATTTCGAACCCGGTGCTAGTCAATATAACGTTATACCATATGCGCTTCACATGAAATTTATCAGCTACCCTACTGAAATAGTATTGCTATTTTTAGTAGTAGTATCAATAGCTGTACATTGTTAGTGATTGCTGCGTAGAGATCTTATTTGGTAATGATATTTCATTTGGTTTGGATTTGATTCAATAACTGAATCGCATTTGAATCGCATTTGATTTATTTCATCGGAGTACGTATAACAACAATGTGTTTTTTTGTTGATTCTGGTTAAGGATTCTTTTATTTCTATCCACGGAGACATTAAACCTGTAATTCTATTTTTAATCTGTTATCGCGTCACATATCTGATTAAGAGTAGAAAATCTAATCACTGCGAGAAAAGAAAACATTTCAGCAATTTTACTGTTGTGATACAAACATAATAAAAATGAAGTTTAATAACATCACTGTGATATTGTGCTCATATTATTATGCGACGTTCTTTCATTTCTAACAATCGGTGATCCGCTTGGCACCCAATAAAAATAAATATTAGCTGGTATTTTTCTTCAATCTATTTTGATAAAGTCGTTAGATATTTTGTCTGTAACAAACAGACGATCTTTTAACTTGTATTAGACGGCTTTCGTTTTGTATTTAAATAAATGTAAAACCCCGGCAAATAAATAATTGAATGAAATGAGAAGACAAAATATTTGACAACAAATGATTAAATTTAATATTCCAAAATTACGCCAAAAAACCGTTTTGCTCACAAAATCCGTGTTTCATCCTTTACTATGCGATAAAGCCCGATTATATGAGCGAACAAAATACGATAGACACAAATAGTAAAAAAGTGTTCGATGTTAAAATCAAAAGATATGTCAGATACTTTTAATGAAATTTTGAATTTTGTCAATATTATATGCTCCAATACTGAAAAAGAAAGACCACTGTCGACGAGTATTAAGAAAAATGTCTATTCCGAATAGCCTTTAATGTTCAAACATATTTGATTTCCTATCTGAATAATACGACACTGATAAAGTAGATTCAATGCCTCCAAATATAGCTATAAAATATCTGTTTTTAAAATGAGTTGGTCACTTTGAACTTAATAGAAAATAATGTAAATATCGAGATTAAAATATAAATAAAAAAAAATAATGAAGTATTTTATTAAATCAAAAATGAAAGGAAATAAGCTAAATTTATACATATATATTCAATGGTCAAACTAATGAATCAAGCAAAAGGTTAAGGAATAAAAATTATACACATTATATAATTTTCTTGGATTCTATCAAATTATGGAAACAGCTAGCAGACGACCAGAGAGGCTGGCGCCATGTTGTTCTAGTATGAGTCATGAAGGGAAATCAAAAGCGCAACTGAGCGGGGGGTTGAAGAGAAATCAGAGAGCTTTCACATACTTTTATTTCCAATTCTAGCTCAGTCTGTCAGGCATGAATAGGAGGCTGATATCCAAAGATCCGGTTGCTAACCCACTACATACTTCTTTTATATGCCGTATCCATTCAGGACATAGGGAATCATTGCTCTCTACATCGTCATGTCCCTTTTCAGCTCTTAATATATATTTTTTTATTTCTCCCAAACACTGTTCTACCATCCATTTATTCCTGCTCATCAAGTATGATACACGCTGCTTTCCTCTGTCCCACAGTCTGTACAAACCATCCTTCCTCAGTACGCACCCCAGAAATTTCAACTGCCTCTTCTTGATATTAATTACTGCTCACTAAAGGAGAGAATTTTTTTTTTCAAAAAGAGCGCTACAGTTAACATGCGGTATTATCGGTAGCATACTACTGCTACTACTAACAAAATGCTATTTAGCCAAACCGGGTTGGTACAGAATACAAACAAAAATCATGTAAATCATTTAAGCAGGTTAAAGCGAAAATATTTGCAATGTTATTACCCTATAGAAAAAATGTTTCACTTGAATTTCCTGCCGTGTTTCTTTTATATTTTCGGCATGAGGAAATCGATGTTAACATCCTTTTTATCACAGACTCCATTGTGGCTTATATCACGACTCGGCTTCTGTCATGTTTAACTTTACTCATATCATATATATTTTCCTTGGTTATATTACGTTGGTACTTATATTACCTACTTACAGATTGAACAATGATGGCTTCCTGATAATGTCACGTAGCACTCAACGTCTTGCACAAAACACGTCTAAAGTATCATTTCCCGTGGGACAAATATTATGATGCAAATGAAATAACTTTACTGCCGAACTGTGACCAGGAAAATATATGAAGCCCTCATGCATTTTATGCTTGATGCCATCGACACTAGAAGGCTCGATGCATCGCAGTAGAAAAGTCATGCTTTTTACTGTTCCAAAAGACGAACCATCTAAATAACTCTTACTTTTGTATGGTTGATGTTACTAGATACAATATATCACGCCATTGGTACAAAGTAGATTAACCATACATCCCATCTTCACATGCACAGGTGCAACATGACCAACATCTGCTGGTTCCATCTCGTCTTGAATCTACAGATGGATTTGACATTAAGTTATATGTCCCAACTTCTCAACAATGTAACCATTGTTAACCTTGTAATATACTTGAATTACATTAAATATAATGCGAAACTTCTCGCATTTATTTTGAAGAAATTAAATCTATTTGGTACAAGCTTGAAATGTTTAATTCGGTGCCTGATTTTATAAACGTGCCAGATATATTCTAAAAAGAAAAAAACTGCCTAGCAGCACTTAATAAATCAACTTTCCTATCAGTTGATATAGAAATTTAATGTATATAATCCTTCCTACTTATCTGGAGATGATGTAATGAGTCACTCACAAATAAGTACCATCAGCCATGCTGATGGAAGGCAGAACTGGTTCTCTGAGACGAGTTAAAGACAGCTGATTCGTTTTGAATGGGCTAAAATTGAGAAACATATCTAGCCCGAGCTAAGAACTGAGTTTTTTTTTTATGTCAACGACAACTTGATGCTACTTTCGTTATGCCAAAGAATACTCGCTGTCACTTTCGTAATTCCCTTTCAAGCAGAGATTTTGTAATCGCATATACAACTATAGTAACGCCGTTGAACAATACTGGTCTCAGACGCCTTCCAATAATACTCTAACTAATAGTACTTGCTCGATAATACTCGCTCGAATAGTAATCCTTACAGTGATCCGAAAAGAAATAGTATAGAGTAGAGAATAGCGGTCCGTGTAGTAATAGTGGATAGAGTAGAAATGGTGATCCGTATAGTCATAGAGGATAGATTTAATTTAGCGATCTTTAGTCGTCAGCTACTTCCTACATATATGCGTTTCCTCTATGGTCACGTGGTTTATTTAATTCAATAATGGGATCGCCTGTGTTTGCTCACTGGCGATCTATGTTCACACCCATGTGTCGGTAACGACACTTTATTCATGTATAACATGACTGTAGATCAGTTTTGTTATCAGTTGTAAATTTGACATTTTCATACTGATTAGATTTGCCATATATAATCAGCATAATACACCTAGTTGAGATCTGATGACATCAAGAAAGTCGTTTGATGAAAATTAGAAAGAACGTTAATCCAAGGATAGAGCCCTAGTGTAGACCCGCATTAATGTGAAAATATCGAAAAAAATGATTTCAGTCAGTAATTTGATAAGAAAGATTGAATCAGATCTCAAATTATATCTTTCTAATATGTGAAGAAGACCAGCATGCTAGACTCTTTCAAACACATTAGAGCTATCGAAGACAACATCCCTAGCTTTAACTTCCTTTTCTAATACTTGACACCCTCTATCAGCAACAAAACGTTAAAACATAAGAGGTTAACATAGAGAAGCGAAAGCCTTATTGCTTGTCTCATTCACGATATACCGACAGCAACAAAATTGTCTAAATTGTGTAGCAGCGTAATTATCCATTGAACAAAATATTTAATATCTTAAAAAAATAAAATAAAATAAAATAAAAATAAAAAAAAACTAATTGTTTCCTTTCCCCAGGATTTTGGATAAGACGTTTGTCCATAGTGACCCCCATTTTTCGTAAGAATCACTGAAAAACACTTTGAGTTATTCAGGTAGAAAGACAACAGGGTAAAATCATTTTTTGTCAGCCTTACTAAATCGTCCTAGCTGAGCAATGGTGAGAGGGCATCCTAACCGGATGTACACTCTTTGAAACCCTTTTTTGCTTAGACGTGAATATGTTAATCAGATCCACAGGAACAGAATACAGAGGACCGTTCACCAGATCGGGACAAAGGCAACCTCCGATAAGAGCCCACATTGGTGACATGACTATAACAACTACGTCTGCTATTGGTGCGAGATGGCTGCTAAAGGGGATTGAAAAACACATCACATGGGTCGAATGAGTTTCAACCCCTCGAAATCAACGTCGATCTTTTTAAGAAATGGCAAAATATCAAACAAGGAGCGATTTAGACTTTCCGGGAAAACATAGCAAAGATTAAGGAAAAGCCAATAAAGAGCCTAAGAAAAACCTATTGGTCACTCCTTAAAAGACGCAGCTTCAGTCCAGGAAACGAAGAATAAATTAGAAATATAGTGAAACAGAGTTAATAAGTCCGGCTTGTCTGGCCGCTTTAAAGTATGGATTTATCAACATGCCATTCTTCCAAAAATCTTATAGCCATTGTCCATATATGGATTAACGACCTTTTACATAGAACAATTATAAAAGAGAATTAACGTACGATTACGGAGATGGTTAAGTCTGCAGAAAAGTTTGACTAGCGCTGCTCTATACGGCAATTCCAATGCTCTGGAAATTCTTATCTGAAGTCTGGTAGAGGCATTTATGTACAAGTTCTCCAAAGATGCAAAGGTGACTGGAGCAGGCATCGAAGTTTACTCAGGAAGGAAATGGAGAGCAGAAAATGAATTATGGTAGCTAAAGAACGACTTCGTGAAAAGGCCTTATTAGAGGCCGTTGCTGCTGGCCGCGTTGTTATAAGGTATCTTCCATCGATTCGGGTGGGCAGTGCTAAAAGAAAAGATAAAAACAGCTACTTATACAATACGTAAGGGTGAAGTGAAGAAAATATTGGGAAAGTGGTGGGACTAAGCCAAAAAGGAGCGTGGACCAAAAAGAGGTCTATGACTTATCGAAAGATAAAATTTTCTGATATATGGCGCAATGGCACCGTTATAAACTTCCTAATTCAGACCGTATATAACACCTTCCCTAGACCTGTTAACCTCCGCTTATGGTATAAAACAAAATCGCCCATATGCCTATTGTGTACGTGTCAAGGAACTTTAAAACATATCCCAAGTAATTGTCAAACAGCAATAACAGAATGTCGGTATAGATGGAGACATGATCAAATTTGAAAGTATTTAGCAGAGGTAGTTAGCATCACTAATACTTTAAATCCTAATAAAAGATCTATAGAGTTTCTTAAATCTAGCGAGAAACTTAACAAAAAGAAAAAGTTTCATAGTAAATAATTTGTCATTGGCAGTGGTCTGAGAATTAAGGGCTTACTTAGGAACAAGACTATAATTCCTTGACCTCATCGTTCAGACATCATTACGCCAAGATATGATATCCTTCTCAGACAATATAAAGAAAGTCAAAACGTGGTAGTTGACATTACCTTGGGAAGAGCATGAAGAAGAGGCCCATGAACGGTGGAAAGTAAAACATGATGAGTTACTAACGAGTTGTAAAAACAATGGATGAAAGCAAGCTGCCTGCTATTCGAAGTGGGCGCAAGATGTTTTGCTGCAACGTCTTTATGCAAAGTCTACCCCAGTGAGCGAAATAAAGGGTTCAGTTCGACATTCTAACTACCTGAAAAAGGCCGGAGCGTACAACGGCCGAAACGTTGTAATAAAAATGGTGACAAAGATGAGGACAATAGTCAAAATAATGTAAATAGTGTACATAAAAATGTTCCTTTTGTTATCGATTATATTGAGTTTGGGACGCGTGTCTAATTCGACGGAATATGGGACATATGACTTTCAAAACTTAAACAAATATTAAATTACGCAATTTAATTTGGAACAAAGAATAGGAAATTGCTGTGTAATACCAGTCCTTGAATGGTTTAGTGAATGCTGGAATGTTTTTACGCATATGATGAGAACAGTTGAAGAAACCGAGATGTGGTTCCAAGAAAAGTTTCTGACAATACCATTGGCAGAACAACTGGAGATTAACGAGGGAATATATAAAATTCCATCACAAAAATGACCGCAAACATTACTCACAGAGCTCGACAAATAATATTTTAAATGCGGATATAACCATTAGCAAGAAAGTATTGAAATTGAATATATTAGACGGAATAATGACCAGCGGTTTGTATCTGATTATGGCTGTCTGGCCAGTCCCTTTAACGAAGCCTTCTCAAGTACATTTGTATGTGTTTTATCCCTCACCTGTGGTTTATACTGACACTACGCAGAGCGTGACTTAATTACAGTTTCTGGGAGACGCCGATTTCTCTCGCATAATCAAAAGTTTGAACAAAGGCCAATACGCTCAAAGCATCAGCTATGATGACTTGGGACTTCGTGCTAACGCAACCAACTGCGAACAATTCCGTCTATCAAGTTTCACTGACAAAGCTCGGGTTAACACGTTTCAAGGTTTTCAGACACTTTCCAAGGATGCCGCACACCTCAAATACCGATAATAAGTCACTTTTGTTATCGATTATATTGAGATTGGAACACGTGTCTAATTCGACGGAATATGGGGCATACGCATTTCAAAACTTACACAAATATTAACTTTAATAATTTAATTTGAAACAAAGAGGAAATCGCTGTGTAATACCAGTCATTGAATAGTTTAGTGAATGCTTGATTTTTTTTACGCATATGATGAGAATAACTGAAGAAACCGGGGTGTGGTTCCAAGAAAAGATTCTGACAATACCATGGACAGAAGAACGGGAGAATAACGAGGAGATTTCGATGTAAATTTAAACAAAAATAGCACGTAATAAGAGTCAGAAGAATGTGTTGAAATTTTGAGATGTACCTGAGCAAGTAATATTCGGATTCTGTCAATCATGGGACATATTTAAGACAATTGGGAATAGTGAAACAGCGAGCAGCCTACCGAGTATCTCTGTACAAATTTATAGCAAAATAATGGCAAGTAAGGAGACATACATTACTGAAATCTAAGAAAGAAGTGAATGTTTTCAACAACTATAGATGCCCACGTCCTGAACGACCCTTTAAATAAAATATGGAGATACGTTCTCCTTAATGCAAACAAATAACGTAAACATTTTTTTTAAAATCATATATATTCTTATTGAATGAAACATATTTTTATATATTTATTCTTTTTGTCTTTATGAATGTATGCATATTTATAAAACATGTTTATTTCCTTGAGTTTTCTGGCTGTGGTGATTGTCGAGTAATAAATAAATTCATGGAAGCCTTAACTGAAATATTAAAGATAAAATTGACAATAGAATTTGTACGCTCCTACGGATAAGCGGAGTCCAGTGAACGTGTCAAAAGAGTGGACGCTTCAGAGATAAGCGAACGAAGTGGTCGCTAGAATGAAATCGCATGCATTATGCAAGAGAAAGATAATTAAACAAGAAAGGTATTTTCAGCTTTATTCTCAGATTTTCACGTTGATATCGTCGCAGGAGATGAAGGGAACATGCAAACTGAATCCAACACATCCGTTCATAATCTGAATTCAAAATGTTTATTTGGCATAAAGAATTCTTTGCGTAAAGAAAGATATTGGCAAGTTTGAATCTATCATAGAAATCTCAAAAGCTAACTAACGTAATAATAAGCAGGGACATTTCATTGGCAACAAAGAAACAACAAGAATGTGTCTCTATTTCTGAAATGAGGTATTATGTACACTATTTACATAATTTGGACTATTGTCCTCATCTTTGTTGCCATATATATCACAGTGTGAGTTCAATACATGGTCAAGGATGTGGAGAATTTGGAGAAGGGATTTAACAGGAGATAATTGATAACTGACATCAATTAGACATGGCACGTAGAACTAGAACAGTCTACCCCAGTGAGTGAAATAAAAGGTTCAGTTCGACATTCCAATCATCTGAAGAAGGCGGGAGTGTACAATGGCCGAAACGTTGTGATAAATAGGGCAACAAAGATGAGGAAAATTGTCAGAATAATGTAAATGGTGAACAGGAATGTGGGTCTACAGATGGATTTTGAGGATAACATGAAACGAGCATACATAGTATATTTTAGAGAAAATTTAAAATTGAAGGGAATTGATACATAGAACCAGGAATGGACTATGGTACATAATGGGGAAAGACGGCTTGGAAAATTTTATATTCACAGGGCAGATTGAAGGCAAGAGGGACAGAAGAAAACAACGCATAATACATTAGGTGAGCTTGGGTAAATAGATCCCAGAATAGGGCTTAAAAGAATATATATATATATATATATATATATATATATAAATAAATTTATTAAGGGTTACAAATGAAAGAAATTTGTGTAGAACTATGATCGCCTGCATTCTGAGGAGAAACGGTCACATAAACACAGACGAATATAAGTGAATGATTCTCTCATAAAAACTGTCTCTATCAGACCCTCACACACGTGTACCAGATAGAAGTGATTATTATTTAAGAACATTAGAAAAATTTTAAAAAAATCATAAACTTTTCCTTTGCTTATTCAACAAAACTTGCGTGAAAGAATGTCCGCTGCCCAAATATACATTATATATATATATATATATATATATATATATATGTGTGTGTGTGTGTGTGTGTGTGTGTGTGTGTGTGTGTGTGTGTGTGTGAAAAGTGTATATAGATTTTTTTTGGAATTCAAAAAAAATTTCGCTTGAAGATGCGACAGAGCTTACTTTAACTCAATTTAATTCAATTAATTATATTGAAGTTTTCGGCTCTTGTTTTGAAACATGGGACCTCTTATGTCGCGAGTTGGAATCATATTTTTAATAAATAATTATATTATGCTCTACTTTTGTATCGAGCACTATTTTTAAAAAATGATAACTAAAATACTAAGGAACGCTGGATTATTTACCTAACCAGTTCTTTCCTATTTTCTATATAATTTCACACACACACACACACACACACACACACACACACACACATATATATATATATATATATATATATATATATATATATATATATATATATACACAAACACTGTGTATTTAGGCATCATTTTTCATTAATACATGTTTCATTAAATAATATACACAAGTTTATTTATTTTAAGCAAAATCCTTTCATAACGTCTGATAAGCTTAATAACATTATCATTGAAAGACGAAAGAACATCACCATGTTGCTACAAGTTTTATTCTTAATTCTTTCTAAGCTTTCGGTTTATATAAGCCATCATTGGAGATTAAAGATAGTAATTTTGCAACACTGATAATTTGTTTGCATGGAAGATAGTGATTCGTCTCTCAATGATAATGTTGTTAAGCTTACCAGACGTTATGAAGGATTTTGCTTAAAATAAATAGACAAAACTTGTCTATATTATTTAATTAAACATGTATTTATATATATATATATATATATATATATATATATATATATATATATATATATATTAAACATGTTTGTTTGCATAATTACATATTTTATTAAATTTAGGGCAACTTTCATTTCGCGATGTGATAAGTGAATCAGTTCAAACATTTGTCCAGAAATGCCATAAGCGTTCAACTTGTGAAGAAGAACAATATGCCAAAAACTTGTCAAATACCTTCGCGATGTTTAAACGAACACCACCAGCTTCACTATTCATATCTTAAAATCGATATTCTGTTTCAGCAATAATCACTAACACCTCAGAAGTTGTCTTAGAGAAGCGAAAGTCATATTGCTTATCTGAAAGAAGACACTGCTAGTTGAGATAATTAACTAATTTAGAATAAATTAGAATCTGTAATGCTTTACCAAAAAGAGGTATACTGCTAATAGGATGATAGAAGAATCAAACCGTTCGACTGAGTTCTTAGACTGGAACTACAGAAGAAGATTAGCAATAAGTAGGAAAGCAAGAACCAGCAATGCATTCATTGAAGAGATCAGAAAAAGTAGCAACCGGTTTATTAACATATTTCTTCGAGACTATTGCAGGAATAACATCAAGTTCTCATATTTTCTGAGGAACCAAGTTAAAGATGATAACAGAAAACGTATCACAAAATAGAGACTCACTTCTAAGACGAAAGTCAGTCAAAGATACGTCAGAAGAGAGACGTGATAATTTGAAAAGAATTTACGAGAAAAACATTGTTTTAGCCTCAGATGATATTAAAACTCTGATTGAGTGAAGCGTGGAGGAATATGATAATTCCTCTTAGATATATATATATATATATATATATATATATATATATATATATATATATATATATATATATAACTAGACTCGTTTCTGAAAAACCCTCGAATTTTTGATTTGCTAATCAAATCATTCTCGAGGGAAAAAGTTTTAAAAAAAGAAAGAGCTACAAACATGAACTTCTGCCGACAAAAAAATCGCACAGATGCAGGTCTGAAGCCCAAAGAAAAACCCCGATACGAGTAACAACTAACTAACAAAAGAGCTCAATACAACCGTAGAGCAGACCTAGATAAACCTAGTGAGCCAGACAAACATACCTAGGTTTCACACACACACACACACACACACACACACACACACACACACACACACACACACACACACACATATATATATATATATATATATATATATATATATATATGATGAGAGACCTGTAGACAATTTATTGAGATTTAAAGCAAGGTACACACTCTTTTCACGAGAACATCATAAAGATGAAAAGATAGAAATGAGAGGAAATGGTTGCAGGGTCTGTTCAGTTTTACTCAGATCAACCAATTGACATGTTTTTGCTTCTCCTCCTTACTGTAAACTCCTGATGAGATACGTTGATTCGCATC
>CAHIKZ030000350.1:767500-812500 GCA_903632075.3 Acanthosepion pharaonis
TTTTTTTTTCTTCAAAAAATTATTTCTGGTAATAATTTTTTACAAATTATTTCTGGTATTAAAACATATTTATACACTTTCCAGTTTGGCGTTTAACTATTTGCGCATAGCTGGGACCCTAACAGATGCTACCACCTCGGGTGAGGGTAGACCAGGGGACATCAGCAATTAAGAGGTGGTTTCACGCACTTCAAAACCCATGATCAGACGCCTTCCTACTGGATTTAGTTTATCATCTTACCCAGGCGGTGGATGTAGTTTATCATCATACCCAGAACGGTGGTCTCTTCTTAAGCAAAATGACCAGCATTTATTGCCATATAGGAGAATAGATAATATCTACCATTTCAATTGTTTTCTTTGTTTCTCTCAACATTTTCTCATGTATTAATCCTGCATGTAGGCATTATATAGTTATACATATATCCACTAACTTGAAAAGAATGGTAAAAAGATGAAACGTTAATGTCAGCAAGTCCATCGATAAAAAAAAATACGAGTACAACAAACATCAATAGCAGACTATGTGTAAAAGTAAAATTGAAATATAAAATTATTGACACTCCAAAATAAATTATCTTGAAGAAGAACACAGTAAAATTTCCATGAAATATAGCGTAAGTATTACTTTGAAGATGTAATCAGGTGTGAATAATTTGCACGTCACTCCTTCAGCTGGTCAGAACACCTGCATATCTTGGTTGTTGAGTTAATAACATCTTCAAACGCTTTTACGCATGCGTGGATTTGATAATTTATTTTTTATCTGTTTAATGGAGAAATCGTTTGCAGTTGAGAGATACCGTACCGAAAACATTAAGCTAATTATCAAATGTACGTTCCTTCTGAGAAGGAAACGTTTTTTTTTTAAACAGGACGGAGATTGATTTTAGAAAATTTAATATTGTGATTGTGATAAGAACGCAAATTATTAAATCGAGCAATGCTTGGATTGTTTTGATTCCTTAAAATAAAACTATATATATATATATATATATATATATATATATATATATATATATATATGTGTGTGTGTGTGTGTGTGTGTGTGTGTGTGTGTGTGTGTGTGTGTGTGGTTTTTGTGTGTGTGCTTGTGCGTGTGTGGTTTGTGCGTGTGTGTGTCTGTGTGTGTGTGTTCGTGCGTGCGCGTGCGTGTGTGTGTGTGTGGTTTGTGCGTGTGTGTGTTTGTGTGTGTGTTGTTCGTGCGCGTGCGTGCGTGCGTCAGTACCGGAAGTATAGTGTGCTACACTACCGTGCTA
Organism: Acanthosepion pharaonis; assembly: GCA_903632075.3. Lineage (NCBI taxonomy): Eukaryota > Metazoa > Mollusca > Cephalopoda > Sepiida > Sepiidae > Acanthosepion > Acanthosepion pharaonis. Next base: position 768,760 of record CAHIKZ030000350.1, read on the forward strand.
AACATTTAGGCGACGGTACTAAAGTAATTTATTTTGTTAATTGCAGCCACAAACCGAGAATGATTAGTTTTTTTTTTTCTCAACACATTTTAGGGTCTTTGGGGGCCCAAGAGACATTTTCCTGCATTTTATTACTGCTGCATTGTATTAAATAAATCATCTAAAAAAAAGGAATTATTTGTACAAACAAAAATATGTTCGCATTAAATAACCAACAAAGGGTTGATAAACTGAAAAATACATCAAAATTAATATACAATATTTGGTTTGACTAGACCTACTTCGCAACAAGTAACCAAATGAGTAAACACCAAATGTGTTTCTGGAAATGTCGTTTAGTAGGACTGTGGACCTTCTGTACTGTTTTGAATATATCTACATAGGTTCCGTGAATGTGGCCTTACTTATACGATAATATACATAGAGAAATTCAAATTATACATTTTTTTAATGAATAAATCAATATCTTATATATCTCGGATTGTAACTAGTCTGGAAAATCACAGATTTTAGAGAGTTGAATTACAAATTCTCGCTGGCAGTTTACCGAATGCATGCGTCTATTGCGTAAATCGATGTAGAAAATTTTACATATAATTTTCGTTATTTACAAGGAAAGAAACAAGGAAGAAATAAATAATGCTTTATATGTGCCAGCGCTATCCTGTTGATCTGCACGAATATATAAATTTGAGAATGCCTGTCTTTAAGATGATAACTGTCAATTATTCGGCCGCCATTACAACACCTTCTTCAAATGTATGAGAGTTGTTTAAACAAAGAGACTATTTCAGTCATGTCGATGTGTATGGTATAGCCAACATTTAAAGAATTGGACAGGCAAAAGGCCGAACTCTGGCCAATACATGTCAAATCCTGATGATTAACTGTATATAAGAGAAGTGTTTGGCCGACCGAGGTGTCAGTCGACTAATGTTGCTGACAGCATATTTGCAACTAGTCAACTGTACAAGATGGTAAGATGGGAAAACACGTATGTGTCGATGTAAACATTGTTTTCTGATGGCTACAACGGTTGCTTTTTTTGTATTAAAGTTCAGCCAGTACTAGGTTAGAGAGGCACTCAAGTTAGAGGGTTACTCAATATGAATGTAAGAGGAGGAGATGCATTATATTGCTGCTGAGTTTAAATAAAGAGACTAACGAAAAAACAGACACACTAACAAACACACACACACATACATAGATAGATAGATAGATAGATAGATAGATAGATAGATAGATAGATAGATATTGTTAGAGTTGCGGCGAATGAGTAGTTAGAAAGAGAATCTCAGAAGTTTGCATTGCACACACAGGAATTAACTGAGACACATTTTCGGGAAACCCACTAGCCAGCTTCTTTGTCCAGATAAACAATCGATCCGGTTATATAATATTTGGACACATACGGAATTCACGAGGCTACGCCTGTTTCTGGTATGCGGCCTACGCAGGTTTGTGTGTCCATGCCTCTTCCGCCATGCGCTTACGTAAGGACGCATTTCCGTCAGCTCAGGACTCATTTGTTCCCTGTTTATTTAAGGCTCAGGACACCTGTGCGTCCTATTTATTTTAGCCAACGGATACATTTCCTGCTCCTGCTATCACCAGGTACGATTTCCGCTCACGCACTGATGCAGTGGAAATAAGTCCAAAGGTCTTTCCTCAACTGATATCTAACAGAGGTTTTAATTTTTTTTTTTTTTTGCCTCTAATACGAATTCTAAAATAAATCTTTTGGAAAGCTAAAATTATTTTTTAATTCCTTCTAAGATAGGTCGTGATTGTGTGTTGTTTAGGGTACCTCAAATATTAGCGAGTGTCACTAACTTCTACTTCACGGGCTGGGCGTTAATATAACTTCCAGTTCTCTCCTTTCAACCGAGTTGATTTCTTGTTTTTATATCGGCGCAGCCACTTACATTCGTTGAGGTCTGACTTTTCCCTAGGTGAGGGCAGCGATAGATCAACCAGTGATAACATTTAATCTGGAGCGACATCGACTAGAAAGAAAGAAAAAAACTTATTATTCTTAATGTTCTTGATTAATAGGAAAATTAGATTTAGAAGGTGTGACACCGCTTACAGAGCCTATTTTGGAACACTTAGAGGGAACCTAGTGTATACTGGTGTCAGCAGCGATCAAACTATTTTAGAACTAATTTTCCTGATTAATAGGAAATTAAATTCGGTTGAGCTGACACCGCCTACAAAACCTATTGTATTACCCCTTTCAATGAGTGAATCTGGTGCATATTGGAGTTAGAACAGCTCAATTTCTTTAGAAAAAAGTTGATTAGTATTAAATTCGATTTAGATGATATACCGCCACAAATCATAATCCACATGTTTAAACCTGTGGATACTTGATGTATTTCAAATGTTGTAATGATGAGGGTTTTTTTTAATGTTTTTCTATGTTTTTTGTATTAAAGTTGATGGCGGTCTGAAGCATGAAATTCTCAAGTTCATTGTCTTGTAAAGATCAGCATAGAAGTGTAGCTATGGACTGCATGTATTGTGATCTATCTAACCTCTGTATGTATAGCGTTTCAAGAGTGGAATCTAACTGAGACATAAATATCTCTGAGATCATATAGTAATCGATAGATTTATTGTAGAAAACCTAATCTCATAGCTATTAGTAACGTTAATGTTAATATTAGTCGTTTCTTTACAGGCGGACATTCGGCATTATTGAAAGAACAGCTAGTGAAATTGGCGGTAGAAATTTATAAAATTCTTCTCTTAAAATTTTTTTCATGAAAATAGGTTTCTCAAATGTAGCAAATTATCACTCTTTTCAGGATTGATGGGGGCGTTCTTGTATTGGAAATAGTGTGGATTGGCTACATCTTGTTTATGACATTGTCTATGCTCGTTAGATGTAGTATCCGTTTTAGCTGTTGTATCTGTTGAAAGTTCTCAAGAGATGACGTTTCTTTTATTTAGTAAGGTTGTTTTAATTATGTAGCCCGAGTTCACAAGGTTCATGTAGGAATGGTCTCCGACAAGACCCACAATCTTCCCTCGCTCAATGCTATTTTTAACCATTGATCTGTGAAAGCGGTAGTATGCAGCTGAGAGTTTAAATATTGCTAAACATTTGGTGCCATGCATGTGATCCACTTGAAAGTGTCGATCTGATTAAGTGATTTAAGAATATGGCTCAAGTTTTCAGGTTATTTTGCTTTACCGTAAATTGCTGTGTTGAGAGAAACTATCTGGCCCGAAAAAAATGCACTTCCTTTTCTCTTATACTAAACTTGTTATTGTTGTTCATGATGACGGTCGTCTTTGAGTATAGAATCCAGAGGTTAGCAGTGAATATTTTGAAGACAGTAGGGAAGCGTAGTTCAGGTTAGCAGTGGATATTTTGGTAAAAAGTAGTAGAGCGTAGTTCATCCTTCTGTTTCTCTTCGCCGACAAGCTGGACTGGACATTCGCGTAGAGTAAACAAAATGGCCACCTTTATACACGACAGATTGAATGTTCTACGTCTTCTGATTGGTTAACCTTCTATTGGTGGACTATAAAGTGAGTCAAGTCATTTGGGCTAACTCACTAGTACACACACACACACACACACACACACACACACACACACACACACACACACACATATATATATATATATATATATATATATATATATATATACACACACAAAACTGTAACAGTAATAACTGATCCATACGCCATGTTATTTCAAATGTTTGGTATTTACTAATTCCACCTCCTGAATAATTATGATGGATTCCTGTCAGATATTGTCCCTGATTTCATTCCAGTTCCAGATCATAGTCTCTATTTTGGAAAGGTTTAACTTGGATCAAAACATGGATTTCCCTACATGATCCATGGATTGAACTTACGCTTATAGATGTTGGGTACCAGTTTGGCAGTAATCTCGTGCTCTGGAATTCAATCATAACATGGAGTAAATCCGAACAGAAAGAAAGAAAAGAACAGATTCCAGCAATTTCAACTGAGTTGTAAAATTGAAACGCCTCAAGAGATTTCTTCTGAATTTTTTTCCCTACTCGAAAAAATGCCAAGATTTCATCTTTTCAAATTTCGCTGAATATTTGAAATATTCGTTGTACTAATTTGTTTATTTTTGTCAAAATATCTAGCCTACATGAAAATGTGTTTGCTATTACACTAACTTCTCATATAGATAAGAACATATGTTCTGTAGTATTTATACAGAGCGCATTAAAAAGTTATTCAGATATCTGTACTCACTTTCAGAATATCACTGTCTCCGCCATATAGAATTAACTATACCTATGTCTTCACCATATATGTTGAAACCATAGAGATTCTAAATATGTGCACAGGTCTGTGAAAAGGTTTAGATGCATCATATATATATATATATATATATATATATATATATATATATATATATATATATATATATATATATGTATGTATATATATATATATATATATATGAATAAAATATAGTATAAGGGTGCTATATTTATGGGGTGACGTGCTCAATATCAGAGATGGAGCGTATGTAAATACAAATATGAAAATATAAAAGTGAACGACATTTGCGGACGGGCAATTGCGTCTAGCATGAAACAGCTTGTCGCCTCTATGTGTTGACTTTAAATGTTCACTTATATATATATATATATATATATATATATATATATATATAGCGGAAGACTTGCCACATTGGTGAGCTGTGATACAGCGAAGAAGTCTGTCTGTGTATGACGATATTAGCTCTCGATAAGATGATTTATTCGGTCGAGCACTGTGGGGAGTAAGGAACGAATTTGTAAAACGTCACTATTACTGCTGATAAAGCAAGATTCTGCTAGTTGGTTGAGTTCTAATAGGGATTGGTGTGTTTATGAAAAAATAAATATGCAAAAATTCGCCTTTGTCTCTTCTGGGCGTCGATGGCTTGAGAGGGGAGGTTTATAATCCCCGACTGATACCAAATCGGTAATCGGCTTTTAAGCCTTGATAAACCAATGACATCCTTTGTTTGTATATAAACACGTGCAACAAAATGAATTCTACATTGTCATGAGGAATACCCTCAGAAATTGAAAAACTTCTGCTAAGAATAGTTTTTCATTGTGTTTCTTCTTATTCATTTTGTTCCTTTACAGATACACTGTATTTGAAAATTATTTATGCACCCACAAATACACCCACACATATATATATATTAGTGAAAACTAAACTATTGTTTAAGTTAAAAACATGTATCGCAAATTGGAATTGAATTTTTCTTTTAATATATGTTTTGCGTACAGTTTCATTCGGTTTGTACCTGTTTATGGTTTTATCTCTTTAGTTATTAAATATCCGATATTGTGATAATAGATCAGCCAAGAAAGCTGAAAATTAGTAGAAAAAATGGGCGAATTGTACTGCAGGTCATCTAATGAATAAGTCACACTCTGTCCAGTGTCGTCGTAATAATTTGTTATCTCTTAATTAGAGAAACATTTTTTAAAACAAAATTATGGACAGACTCATTACAATGGGAAATTAATGCATTTAGTGTCTTCTTTTAAAAAGTCTCAAACGAAAAGATTTACATTTTGCCATAGAAAAATTATTGAGATATAAAATGTATATATCGTGTTGGATATATATATATATATATATATATATATATATATATATATATATATATATATATATATGTGTGTGTGTGTGTGTGTGTGTGTGTGTAAATATATATATACTGATATATAAAATGTATATATATATATATATATATAACAGTGAATATTGAAGTCAATACTCAGAGGCAACAAGTTGTTTCATGCTAGACAAAATCGTCAGGCGGCCTGACGATTGCGTCTAGCGTAAAACCGCCTGTCGCCTTTGAGTTTTGGCTACCATATTCACTTTTATATCTGCATAAGCTCTATCTCTGATACTGAGCACTTTAACCCATAAATGTAACTCACTTTAAAACTATATATATATATATATATATACACACAGACACTCACAATATATATATATATATATATATATATATATATATATATATATATATATATATATATATATACGCAGACACTCATACAAATATATGCACGTACACACATCACACACACTCCCAAGAACATAAAAGATGTCATACACTTAACACACACAGCTCAATCCCAGTAACCAATAAAACTGTCACAATGACCAAGGAGGGAATTCTGAAAGTCAAGAATCTCCCATCCTCTATCTCAAAAACAGCTTGAAAGCGGACGTTTAACCATCACAAGTGCTGACCAAAATTGACGGTAACAGCACAGTTGAAAACTAGAGATGAATGTCAATCACTTACTGCTACTAACAAGCAGGGATTTTTTTTTCTCCTGATGATGGCCAAGCTGGCCGAAACTAGTGGAGGAAACTAATTGAAATAGTAAAACAAAAAATATTAATATTCAACCCAATGTATCTGAAAATTTAATGTTTTATAGTTTTTCATTGTTCAAAAAAAAAAAACACACACACACACAGTGTTGTCTTCAATGCTCACTTTTATATTTATTTTTACATAAGCTTTATTTTGTAAATTAAACAAAAGAAAACTAATAATTCCTTTATTATTTGCTTTGAAACATGAACCAGTGTACATGTTAGTACTTAGTATGTCCATTCCTTAAGTTTGTTCATTGGATATTGACCACAGATTCTCTGTTGGTTTCAAATCAGGTGTGTTTCCAGGTGTGTTTCCAGGTGTGTTTCCAGGTGTGTTTCCAGGTGTGTTTCCAGGCCAGTCAATGTTACTTTGATTTTCTGACTGGTAAGGCTTGACAATCTGTTTGTGCAGCGTTACAATTTCCGTATGTTTCCTTGGTGTAACTTCCATCGCAGACAATTACCGTAGGACAACTAATCGGTGTCTGCGCGTGACGACAATCTGATGCAATCAGAGAAGACGCAAGATTTTTCAAGGCCAAACAAATTTCATCATACACCCCCAAAATAGATTCATATTACTGCACACCACTGCAAGACGAGCAATTCCGCAGTACTGAAAGAATATCTACTATAGTCTATCTTTATTCACAAAATAAATCATCTTCACGTAAACAACGATTATTATTATTATTATTATTATTATTATTATTATTATTATTATTATTATTATTATTATTTCCTTTGATTTCTGGTGTGTAAACATTTCGTTCCGGGTCCCGCCCAAAGACGTAAGGTCAAAAATTGCATCGTGACATTTTCCAATGAGAAATTAAAAAAAAGAACAAATCAGACATATTTTACATAGATAAAGTCCTTCGTAACGTGTAGGCTGTACGTTACAGAAGGCATGAGCTACCAGGGATTCTTTCAATGGCTCTATTGGAATTTTTCCAAACAATCTGTGGGTTCCAGCTACAACTGGAATTGTTGATGTTCTCATGTGCCAAATTTTTTTAGAATTCGATCACAAGTTTCATGTATTTTAATAGTTTTATGAAGATTTTCAAAGATACATTGCAGTCTGCACGGACAACCATATCAATAAGGAGACACTTTTTTTTGTTTGCGGTTTCTAATAACGATATCAGGGCTTTGATTTTTCGCTCTGTGTGTATTGTGAAGTCCCATGATAGTTACAGGTCATATCTCCGTAAATGTGTCTGCTTAGTGTTCATGCCAATTTCTTGCACTTTCCGTAAAAGATTCAAATTTTCCAGTGCAGATATATATTGGCCCAATCCACAAGGCAGTGTTTTGTATTCAGTGGATGAGAATACCGTGCATCCTGATATAACATGATCAATTGTTTTGGATATTTCTGCATTTTGGACGAACACAGTTTTCAGTGTATGTGCTTGATAATTTCTACATAGCAAGCGTTGGTCCTGTGCAGCAAGAATAAAACATTCAGTTTCAGATTTTGACCCTTCACTACGTATCCACTGATGGGTACTGAGTTTGTCTACATCAGAATATTTATTTGCATTTTATCTTTCCATTATTTCTGTATCTGGTCCGTTGCATTTACCTTTCTATTCATATATATTTTATTATTACTATTATTGTTTATATTTCCTTTGATTTCTGGCGTGTACACATTTCTTTCCGGGTCCCGCCCAGAGATCTAAGGTTAGAAATGGCATCATGACACTTTTCACTGAAAAAAAAGAAAAAAAAAATTTTTTTAAATTGATTAAAGCCCTTCGTAAATTGTGGGTTGTACGTGTGAGAAAAGTTTTTTTGTATTTCTATGACGCATGGGCTTCCAGGAATACCTTCAATTAGTCTACTGGAATCCTCTCCAACCGATCCTAGGGTTCCAACTACAGCAGAGATCGTTGATGTTCCCTTGAGCCTCATTTCTGAGATTTCAATTTCGAGGTCCTTGTATTATGGTAGCTTTTTGAATATCTTCAAAGATACATTGCAGATTGCAGGGACAGCTATATCAATAAGGAGGCACTTTGTTTTTGTTTGTGGTCTTTAATAACAATATCTGGGCGGTGGCTTTGATTGTTCTGTCAGTGTGTATTGTGTAGTCCCATAGAATTGTAACAGGTCCTATCTCCATAACCGGGTCTGGGTGGTGTTCATACCAGTTTCTTTCAGTTTCCTTCCCGTAGAAGTTGCAAATTTTCCAGTGCAGATATTGGCCCACTCTGTCGTGGGTGCCATTAATATTATTTGTAGTAGTAATAGTAGCATCAGTAGCATCAGCAGTAGCAGTAGGAGCAGTAGTAGTAATATTAGTAGTAGTAGTATTATCATTTCTTTCCGCTCCCCACCCAGAGACCTAAGGTCAGAACTGGCATCATGATATATTCAATTAATATTTTTGTTAAAAGAATGAAAATAAAACAACGTAAGAACAAAGATATTTTACACTGATAAAGTCCTTTATACTGTGTGATCCGTACTTTTGAGATCATTGAGTCTATCAGAACCTTTCCAATCATTCATAGGCTTCCAACCATAACTGAAATTATTGATGTCCTCATGTACCATGCTTCTGAGATTTCCACTTCAAGATTATTGCAATTTGAAAGTCTTTGAAGAACTTAGACGTTACATTTCAGTTTGCAGAAACTGCTTTGTCGTTAAGAAATCACATAATGTATTTTGTGTTTTTTGATCATGATGTTCGGGCGATAAGATTTTACTGTCTGTGTAAAGTGTCATAAAATTGTTACAGGTCCTGTGTCTGTAACCGGGTTCCGGGTATGTTCATATCAATTTCTTGTAGTTCCTTCTCGTAAAGATGGAAGATGTTCTAGTGCACTTATTAGCCCACCTTGTCATGCCGAGGTTTATATACGGCCGATGCTAATAAGGTACAACCTTATACAAGAGCGTCAATTGTAATTTCTAGATAGCCAGCATTGGTCTTGCTTTCAGGTTTTATCATTATTGTTGTTATTATTATTATTATTATTATTATTATTATTATTATTATTATTATTATTAAGACATGTTCCCCCCAAAATGAGATCTGGTGGAATAAGTGTAATTTATTTACATATTCCAGTAATAAAACTCTATGGTAACGTTTTTGTTATGTTAATGCCAGAATGATTAAATGTTGTCCTCATATGTGCAATTCTTCAAATCTATTCACAAAGATCTTTGAAACTCTTCCAAATGGCACCAACAATAATGGAAATGCTTGTGTTCTTTTAATACTACTACTACTACTACTACTAATAATAATAATAATTATTATTATTATTATTATTATTGGAATCTGCTTGTTTGTTACAAGTGATGCCTCCATGTTCAAAGAGAAACCTCATTAAAGAGCAAGTTTGCATATCAAAAGTGGTTGGAATCTGTTTGGGTTAAGAGTTGTGAAAGCGGGTTAAAAACAAGAATCTCAATAGGAGCTAAAACTAAAAAAAATGTGTCTTGTGAAGTTATATGAAAATCAATTTTTTGAAATGCTAAAGGGAAGAAAATTATTGTTGCTTAAGATTTGTTAAAACCTTAAATAAGACCGTAAATAATCCGTTTCATCTCCGCTTCAAAGACGAAGAAGAGCTTGTTTTGTTCAGCGGAAAAACAAGTTGCTATATGTGACTTCAGATTTTCAACACTTGCATCGCTTACTACTTCATGCCCGGAAGTGGATGTTCAGGTGAATCGTATGAAGCCAATTATGGATGTGTAATAACGGTGGGAATCTTAGTGTGTACAACTATTAGAGACGCCATTTAATTTCTATTTTCAGGCTCTGATATTTGTACTTTCTCCTTTTTAACAACAGGACTCATTAAAATTTATAATCTTGTAAAATCTACTCACCGTCTCAATCTAGTAAAAGAAAAACTCAATCCCTAGTTTTTTTTCCAAAACAGCGATTGCAGTCTTATTTTATTTAGAGTAAATAGGATTCTGGAATATTCTAATCCAAAATTTCATTTACTCTGGCAAATACCAAATTTAAATAACTAGAATTTTTTAAAAGAGATGACGGGACATTTATAACCGAAATCAGAATGCGTATTGGAAAAGAAAATGAAGCCTTGCAAAAAATTAGCAAATTATTAATTAACAGTAAGATTTCCTAAGAAGAAAATAATAGATCTGTGGACTAATATTACATAACAATCCTCCTGCAGTACAGTGAAAACACTGGTATACATACTTTTGCAATTCTATTTATCTTTCTGTTATCATTTATTGTTGTATTGTCTTTAACGAAGCTGAATTGTTCTTGTCCTATTTTCGTTCTGATTTCTTCAGGCTCTCTATTAAACAAGTTTTATTAGGCTGATCGTCCGATGGAGTCCATATTCGTTTGTACCAGGCTTTTTAGGCCCTGCTATGTATAGCGATCTACTTAAGACTTCCAGGATCTGGCAAATGTATATTTATTTTATTATGTCTGTAATCTTGTCAGTGCCGAAATCTAAAATGCTGCTAGCATCTCAATTACGAATCCCTCTGGTTCAATTTGACTACCGCTGATTCCACTTCAGATTTAAGTATTTCTGGTCGTTCATTTTTACTGCATATTTTCCGTTGTTCTCTTTAGTTGTGGAAAATTTATCCGATGTATTCTTTTTATAGCTGAAGTATTTCTTGTTTCTGTAATATAAGAATCACGTCTTTGGATTTTACACACCTCTGATGAGCATCTGTTTCGTCCTGTTAGTTCTCTTATATTTTATATGTGTTTTTTATGTGATACTCATTCTTACTATTTGGGGATATTTTTCGTTAGACTATTCCTCTTTAGCCAGTGTGCATTTGATTCTATTTTTTCTACAGTGTCCTATATTCTGTGACATAGCCAGGCACTGATTTTTGTGTCCTTTTCAGGTCGAGAACTCTATATCTCATTCATTCTTTTTTCATCATGTCTTTTTTTCTTTGCGTTGATTTCGATGGCTAATGTTACTAAAGATTTTCTTAATGTGTCTAACTTCTCGTTTAATCCATTGTGTCTATCTTTCTTTGCGATGATCTCGATTGCAAATGTTACTAAAGATTCTCTTAATGTGTCTAACTTCTCGTTTACTCCATTCTGTCTATTATGTTATTCTGGCACATCAGAAATCGGTCTTATTGCAATTTTGCTTTTTTCTAGCTCTCTTCAATTTCCGTAGTTTTCATATCACTGAAGGGTGTCCATTCCCACCGTCCGCGCTGGTGGGTATGTTTTTCAGTATAAGATTACATTTCCAAGTCTCTTGATAATTATATTCTCAATTTGGATTTTCGTCCCACCTCTTGAAACCAGCTGTGGCTGATAACTATAGACCGTACACCATTGCACCCATTATTTGCGTTAATTGCGAGATCCTTGTCCGAATTTACCAACTAACGTGTCTACTTTGGAATTGAGAATTCCATGACGATTGTAATTTCTAGCGATTTCCTTTGAGCCCCGGCGTTATCTATCGTAGATTAAAACATTTCAGTTTCTTTGGCTTCACTTTGTGCTATCGTTGCATAAACAACAATGATGGATATGTTGAAAGCCTTTCCGTTCAGTTTACGGACAATAATTCTTACAAATAGGTGACTGTATCCAATGACACAATTCTTCATGTCGTATTCGAGTATCTGTCCTATTTCACTTTTATTTTCCTCTCCGCCTGTATATATGCGAGTTTATTTGTCACTGACGAAATCTCTATTCTTTGTCCACCTCGTTTTACATACGCCTAAAATATTAACATTTAACCTCTTCATAGATTGCTCAAATAGTGCAGGGATTTAGACCATCGGCTTCTGAATCACAAAGTTTTCACGATAAAACAAGGTATTTCGTAATTCGCTAAATATAACATATTCAGGTATGAGATCAGGAGTGCTCTTACGTTGGTCTATCGATTTATTTTTTTAGGAGGTTTTTCATGAAAGTGTTGACGAAAGAACTAAATTTAAGAAATCATAAAAAAAATGATAAATTTTAACATAATTATTTTTAACTTACAGATTATTTCCATTTACTTTCTTTTTTCTTTTATTGTTTTGGGTAGAGGTGACATAAGTGATGTCAATACGATGGTAGCGCAATGTGTGTAGAAAGTAGTGCCGGCAAGTCAAATGTACTGCCCATCCGAGTTCACATTCAAACAATTACTTTCGTGTAAGCCATTAATCTTTCTCTTCTCTTCCCAAATATCAGTTAAATAGCACAATATACTGGATCCACAGCATTGTGACAATAAGTTTAATAGAATTAAAATCTCGAAATTTAAAAATGTGGGGAAGGCAATGGGAAATTAATTAAATATATTTCCCCAAATAGATTGTAATACAATAAATAATAATTATATTTAAAAAGTCATGAACACTTGCATCTTGAAGTGATTCAGGATTAAAAATAAAATAATTTCTACAGAATTAACTGATTTTAATCAGACATTTTTTATTAGTTCAAATGAATTAAATTTAATCAGATATTTGTTATTTTGGTGAGAGATACCCGTTTTTTCAGTCGATGCTTCTTTATATAAACAGAGTGTATAACATTTTCCGTCTTATGCACTTGAGAAAATTTGACAAAGGAAATCTTCTCTGTGCGAGTGTTCAAACCTGTGATCCGTTTTCTATGACAAAACACTGTCTATTCACGCGTCTTTAACCTTATTTCCGAGTACATCGTCTTCTTCAGCGGCTGAAAAATCCTTGCTACGGATGCCTGATAAGGCACAATTGTATATTTCAACACCCAAAGTGTTGACGTGAGTTATAGTTTGTCAAAGAAATCCTATTAACTGTCCAGATAAGCAGTTTGAACAAGGCTATTACGTTAAAAAACCACGATGACGGTGACGTCTTTAGGTCAACCGATGTTAAGGTTTAAAAGCACTTTCCAAAGGTGATGCATATAAATAAGCCACATTCCTGACAAACCACCCATGGAGATATTCGAACTCACGCCTCACGGTCGGAAACAAAATGCTCTTATTATTCTGTAATGAGCGCATCTAAAAAGAAAATAGCATCGATTTAAATGAATATATATCAGGGAACTATATTCTAGCCGGAAAACATCAAAATGCGTGTTGATATTCCGTTAGGAGAAGTCGTCCTTGAGCACAGCTTGAGCAGACACTGGGCGAAAATCAGAGTTTAATGTTGCGAAAATTTCCTTCCTATTGTCCAGAGCTCATGAATAGATTCTATTGGCCGACCATTTTGGGTGAATGATATCCTGGAAAATAATGGAAGATGACGAGCTGCAACTATAATGGTGAAAAGGCTAGACAGAATCGGAATCTTCAAATCAACAAATAAACCAGCCAAAAGCATCAAACCGTCGACATCATAAAAAGAAAATTAATATCTCCTTATAGGGGTTCAATTAAGCGCAGACATTTTAGCGTCTACATGGATATTTGCGTATGTTCAACAATTCTCATATATATATATATATATATATATATATATATATATATATATATATATATATATATATATATACAGTTGTGATATATATATATATATATCTATATATATCACAACTGTCTAAACATGTATATATATATATATATATATATATATATATATATATATATATATATGATCAGGAGAAGTTGTCTAAGTTTATTGTAGATGTCTTTTTTTAATACCTTTCTTTTCATACTATTTAACTTTTCACACGGCTGCATTTAAATTTACTAGTGTTGGCATACTGATAATCTGGTGGATCGTGTAATGTAAATTCCGTATATATATATATATATATATATATATATATATATATATGTGTGTGTGTGTGTGTGTGTGTGTGTGTGTGTGTGTGTGTGTTTCCGTGTGTGAGTTTATGCATATATACAAAAATATGTGGATACGTATGTGAATATATGTCAATTTGTGTAACGTACTTCTATGAATTATATATATATATATATATATATATATATATATATTTCTTTGCATCTCAAATCTTCCTAACAATTTCTATCACTTGTGTGTATATATATATATATATATATGTAGAAATGTATACACTCACACACGTATATATATATATATATATATATATATATATATATATATATATATATATATATATATATATATATATATATATATATATATATATATATATATATATATATATATATATATATATATATATATATATATATATATAGAGAGAGAATGAGACAAACTAACCCATATATATATATGTATATATATGGTGAGACAGACAGTCACATATTCGTACATACATACATACATACATATATATATATATATATATATATATATATATATATATATATAGAGAGAGAGAGAGAGAGAGAGAGAGATAGATAGATAGATAGATAGATAGATAGATAGATAGATAGATAGATATGGATTTGTTTCTAAAAGAGAAATAAGCACTGTTTGTTGATTAACACTGATACTTTAACTGACCATCAAACCATGTCTGTATGTCCATTTCAAATTTTCATAATATTTTCTTTTTTTAATCATTTATCGACAAGCGAGGCGATAAAGCCACTGGCGTTTTTGAGTACGAAAGACGATAGAATGAAGCAAATAAAGAAATCGTTATTGAGGTGTAAGAGAATAATTCTAGTAGACACGAATGTGGCTATATGACATGAAAAGAACGAGCTGAGGTGAGTTACACAACTGTGTGGCGCGAGAAAAAAAAACTTACAGTTACATTCACCAATTTCATTAGTTAAATGAAGACCTCATTGCCAATCTAGTACTACGCTTAAATTCATAAACTCTATTTTCATTCACACACACACATACACACACACGTGTATATATATATATATATATATATATATATATATATATATATATATATATATGTGTGTGTGTGTGTGGGTGTGTGTGTGTGTGTGGGTGTGTTTGTGTGTTTGTGTGTTGAATACATAGATCGTTTAATATAATAAAGGACAAACAATAATATACAATTAAAGTCAATAAATATTTACAAATTATCAACCATTTGACAGAAATGAAGCACAGAAAAAATGCCTTTAACTTTGAAATTTTCGGACACGCCTGTACACTTTTTCAACGATCTGAGGAACAGAGAAATGGAAATTACTCACCAACAAATTTTTTTGTTGGTAAGGTATTTTCTAGTAGAAAATTTTATTATGAGAAAAACATATCTCTGTCTAATCATTCAATCTGCGAAATTTTTACTGAAAATAAACTTAAATGATCGGCGTAAAAGTGTTAGGCTGATCTAGCGTAACTAGTGTGTGTCGGGGTTGGGCGTAGTGAGATTACAAACATTGATGATGACTTGACAGGCTCTGTCGGGGTTTGTTTCTTGTTATATTATCACGGTAATTTTGTGAATATTTCCACCAGATAATGTTAAGAGAGTTATAGGTTGGGGGAGGGGAAAAGACGTCTCACGTGCAGCAGGTTGTTGTTAAATTGACAGATCACATGGTCACGTATTGAAAGCCAGTAAACTATGGTTGTAATATATTGTGCTGAAAAAGATGAAAGAGACAGGGAAAGAAAGAAAAAAAGTGGCAAAAGGAATATATTATAATAAAATAAAACTAGACAATCATATGATGGAGCAAAATTATTGATAACAATGGAAAACTTGTGCTGAAAAAATGGGATAAAAGAATGAAAACACTAAGAAAAAGTGCATACATACATAGATGCATTTGCGTACATATGAGCACATAACTGCATGTATATACACACAGGCAGCCAAATATACATATGTACAGACGTAGATGTATAAATATAAACCCATGCACAAAATTAATGTGTATCTCCCCCTTTCATTACATTATACATATACGTTTATGATGTCCCACATTATGAAATGGACAAATTCCGATCATTATTTAAAGACATTTTTAGTGTTTATACGTGTTTATATAGATACAATTATTTAACTAAATGCTCTGTTTATAATAAACAGTATTAACGACATTAATCAGCCTGAATATCCGAGAAAGTTTCATAGAAAATATGCATCCTCCGACAGGAATCAAACTTGTATCCTATACGGAACAGTCACATAGCCTGACGTGCAATTACCGATTGAGTTAGTAAAGTCGATTTTACTGTTTTTTTTTCTTAATTATAAACAGAATATTTACTTAAATATTTGTATGTACAAAAAGAACCTATAAACATAAAAAAAATGTCTTAAAATAATTATCGGACTTTGTCCATTTCATGTGTGACGTCATGTATTTACATTTTGATACGCACCGAGCAGATATGAACGTAAGAGAGAAAATGATGTATAATTGTAGTTTAAAAACAGTAAAATAGACCTTGCTAACCGAAACGCTCCTCTGAGGCTCAATCGGTAAAATCACATCAGGCTATATGACGGTTCCGTATAGGATACAGGTTCGATTCTTATCGGAGGACGCATATCTTCTATGAAAATTTCTCGGACATTCAGGACGGCAAATGTCGTTAATATTGTTTATTATAAACAGAACATCTACTTAAATATTTGTATCTATAAAATGAACGTAAAAAGATAAAAATCGTCTTAAAATATACGTTTATATACATTTTATACATATACGCTTCATTATACTATCATGTATATAAAGGAGAATTAGTGGTAGATTCTATGAGTGTGTGATTCCAATCAAGAAAGTGCCTGGAACGTAACCATCACTGTACAGGGTAATACTGGCCTTCTTCAGGTGGCTGGAATGTTGAATGGAACCCTTTATTTCACTCGCAGGGGTAGACTGTTCTAGTTCCACGTGCCATATCTAAAGAAGGCCGCAGCGTAAAACGACCGAAACTCCTGTGCAACAAAAATGACGATGATAGTTCGAACAATGTAAATAGTATAGATGTCAGTTTATGTATTTTCTGAAGAAACTTCAATTCCCTTCAACTGTTATCTCTTCAATGAGAATGTCAATTCAAAATTATTACATGTAATTTATATTCTAAGTCATGAGAGAAAGAAGGATTGTTGTCTAGAAATGTTTGCTTTTTCGATGTGTCTATATGTTACAGAGAAAATATATATACTGCGTGCCTTCTACAATGCTATCATGATTTGAAAAATCCTATTATATTTTATTAGAACGTAAATTGTATCTGCGTGTTTCTCTATAAATAACCAACGATATATATTGATATTTTTTGGTTGTAATGAAGCAAATATTTTAGAGAAAGTCCATGTGAATCCTGCCTTGAAACAATTAAATCTCCACCCCATTTTCTATTTATTGGGCAATAAGTAAAATTAACTTACCAAGACTAAATGAAGCAGAGAGTGCATACACTTCAATGATTATCGGAAGAAACATCTTTCCCTATAAAATATTTTCAGCGATTTCTGTGTATAAATGTATGTAAAATGCTTTTTAGATATGTAAAATAAATGGCAGTACGGTTTAAAATGTGTAAACCAATGTATTAATATCGATATTATAGACTCTATGTACGTTAATCTGAGTGGCTATGACAATGTGAGAGAAATGCTTAACAAGTTTATTGAAATACTACTGAAAACTTTAAAGGTCAATTTAAAGAAAAACAAACAATATTAATTATAAAATAAACGAAAAGCTTGTATTAATAATAGTTTTTTTTCAAAATTGTTATTAACACTGTAACACAATTTTGTATATTTTGCATTTGCAATTCATTGTCATGGTAAATAAATTACCAGCAATACTTCTTTGCAAATATATATATATATATATATATATATATATATATATATATATATATATATATATATATTACCAGCAATACGTTTTTGTAAGACAATAAAATTTGCTATTTTAAGTGATATTTCTTGCTTAGAAAGAAAAGGAAATCACTATTATTCCCTTTAAAATCTGTGTTTGTGACTTGGATATCGATGTCTTGAAAATAATCTATTTTTCGTTATATTACAAGCAGATTCAACGCTCAGTGGAAGAAAGACAATTTTCTAGAACTTTTTAGACGTTTCAAAAGCTTTTGAGATATTTTAAGTTTCTGTCTACAAAGAACTGTATAACGTAAACATGGCAGTCTATATTTGGGATCTGATTCGTTGAATTAATTTACGATATAACCATAAATCCCGAAAAATTACTCTTATTGTTTTTGTGGTCTCTCTTGTAAAATCCTCGATAAATGAATTCTACTTTTGAATCATATGACGTTTTGTTCATTCTTTGCATGAATGCTTACATTTGCCCGTTTCCCCAATGCGAAGAGGCAAATTTTAGAAATATCATTAACTTTATCACAAATGCAATGCCTGAAGGAAATAGTAGCCATTTTTCATTCTTACTAGGCGTAAGGAAATATGAATTAAAAATTGCTACGCAACGGCAAAAATCGTGTGACCCATTGTAATTATAGCTTCTAAAAATTATCTTAATTAATTTAGAAAGCAAAGAAAATTTCCTTTTATTCCCTTCAAAATCTGCTTTTATATCTTGAGTATCGATATTTTGAAACTAAACTACTTTTCATTACATTCAAGACAAATTCAACGCTGAGTGGCAGAAGGGGAATTTTCTAGAAATCTTTAGAAGTTTCAAAAAATTTTTCGGCATTAAAGAGTTGATATATCGTTAAACGAACAAAACAAATAACTAAAAACATGAGGAAAACTTTGTGTGTTTAACTGGAAATATTTAGAAATAATGCATGTATATAAATTATCCGTGTATTGCGATGACTTTGGATGGATGTGAAAACAAGTTTTATTGTAATAGATATTATATACTATTATGCATATTTTCATGCAAGAATATATTGTTCTCCCCCCAACAAATATAAATAAGGAAAGAAACGTTTTATTACTAATATCTTGTACCAATTATATGTCATTATTTCTGAGATGAGGGATATGTACACTATTTACACTATGCGGACTATTGTCCTCATCTTTGTCGCCATATTCATTACAAAGTTTTGGCCGTTGTATGCTTCGGCATTCTTCAGGTGGTTGGAATGTCGAAGCCTTTTTTCGCTCACTGGGGTAGACTGTTATACACCTTCATCCACTGTGCTTGAGGACACATGGCACAGTGGATAAAGGTGTTAGTTAGATCCAGTGACAGGACCCAAAGAGTTTGTGTTCAATAACGGGATTAATGCAGTGGAGAACTTGGAGAGGGGGATTAACAGGAGATAACTGACAACTGACATCCTTTAAACATGGCACGTGTAACTAGAGCTGTCTACCCCAGTGAGCGAAATAAAGGGTTCAGTTCGACATTCCAACCACCTGAAGAAGGCCGGAGCATAAAATAGCCGAAACGGCCGAAAAATATGACGATAAAGATGAGTACAATAGCCCGAATAATGGAAAGAGTGTCTTGTACTCTTCTCTGACATTTCAGAGACAGAATATTTAATAGAATAAGATTTATGCTTCTTCATTCTTGGCTGCGGATGTCATTTTAACACGTCTTCATAATTTAATCTGCAATAGTTCTTAGTAAGTATTCATATAATGGAAGCTTTTGTGACAAATTAATCGCAAGAATGATCTCCTAGCAATCTGCAGATTACGAATGAAATCCATTTCACCCCGTCCATGTTCGTCAAGACACTAAGACACAAGGAATTACTGGATGTGAAAAAATAATTTAAAAAAGAAACATTATTAACGAGCGAGAACAATAGAAAATTAATTAGGAAGAAAATCGATAACGATTGTCATTGCATTTAAAAAACAAAACCTAAAAAAGATACACTGGCCGTTTTGTCTTCATTTTAAGCATTTTTTTGTCAGGCTACCTTGTAAAATATTGGTGTGTCTTGTCGACTCCTTGCTGTTTTTTTTTCTCTATGATTTTTGTGTGAGCTGGGAATTATTCACCATTCTGGCGGGGCCAACACATCTGATACGGAAACTTACATAGCGACCCAGGTAATTATAATGGAACAAGAGGAATCAACAGTTAGTAAGAACAATGAAAAACCGAACCAGGTAGGGAAAGAAGAAATTGGTAAGTGTTCTTTATAACAAATACTAAATTAAGTCATTATAATATTACTATTAATATCAAAATCCAACATTTTAATTAAAACAAAATAATAAAATATAAACATGTCTTTTTTTTTCATTATTTTTTACTAATAAAATAAATGTTTAATCATATAATGGAAGCTTTTGTGACAAATTAATCTATGGAATGATCTAGCAATCTGCAAATTACTAATGAAATCTATTTCACCCCGTCCAAGTCAGTAAAGACACAAGGAATTACTGGGTGTGAAAAATAAGTTAAAAAGAAACATTATTAACTAGCGAGAACAACAGAAGAGTAATTAGGAAGAAAATCGATAACGATTGACATTGCATTTAAATTTTTGAAGATCAAAGACAGTAAATACACTAAGAGACAAAGTGTTACTGGGTGTGAAAGAATAAGATAAAAAAGAAACATTATTAACGAGCGAGAACAATAGAAGATTAATTAGCGAGACGGACGATAACGATTGACATTGCATTTAAATTTTTGAAGATCAAATTTGGCTGGAAATCATATAGCTGGAGAAAAGAAATAGAGCATAGAACTTCCGGTTACATTGAACCAATTCAATTGTAAATTGATGATACCCCGTTGCTAATCTAGTACTGCGATTAAATTCATAAAGTCGTGGTGCCACAGGGAAGACTTCATCCGAAAAATTAGCATGAAAACATTTATTAAAAATGACTGAAGCCGAGACACCCAGTCAGAACCAATAAATCAAATTTGTAATTCTGAAAAGCCACGTATCTTTCTTATACTGAGTCATTTATAAAATACTACCATTATTATCATATATTCGTTACAGAAATAGAAGTAATCTGAACGACAATGTAAAATCAGTCCGTTTATGGATCTGTGAATGTTGGAAATATGGACAAAACATGCGCGAAAGAAATGAAGCTTGAGGCCAAAAAAAAAAACAAGAAATGTTATGGTTTCATTCAAAAGGAGACAGTTGAATTTTATAGGACTCATAATGAGGAAAGAGGGCTTGTAGAATTTTACACTCAGAGAAAAACACAAGAGGCAATAAATTCTTAAAACTTTTAAAAGCTTTCGATCGTTTCCCTAGGCTAAATGAAGTGAAAAAGCCATATAACACTTATTCTGAATAACTCAAAAGATAACCAATTTCGTGCGTATCCTCTAATTCCATTAGAGTCTTAGCAGAATCACATTTAATGCAGATAAAAATAACAGTGTTCTTTCTAGGGCAACATAGTCTGATGGAGCCCAAGGCTCTTCAGGCCGGCTTTTTGAATTCAGAGTTGTCTTACGCCTCGGCTGGTTAACAATCTGTCATGTTAGTTAATATCTAACTGGACAAACATGAATTTGTTTCTGTCTATATTTCTGAGATGAGTTATTATGTACAATATTTACATTATTCGGACTATTGCCCTCATCTTTATCGCCATATTTATTGCAACATTTCGGTCGTTGTACGCTCCGGCCTTCTTCAAGGACACATGGCACAGTGTATAAAAGCGTTGGTTAGATCCAGTGACATGACCAAAAGAGTGTGAGTTCAATACCCTGTTAAGGCAGTGGAGAACTTGGAGAGGGGAATTAACAGGAGATAACTAATAACTGACATCCATTAGACATGGCACGTGGAACTAGAACAGTCTACCCCAGTGAGCGAAATAAAGGGTTCAGTTCGACATTTCAACCACCTGAAGAAGGCCGGAGCGTACAACTGCCGAAACGTTGAAATAAATATGGCGACAAAGATGAGGACAATAATTCGAATAATGTATATAATGTATTCGTTTGGTTTATTTTGGTTTGGTTAACGGCAATTCAAGAGTTTTATTGCTGATAATATTATTGTGTTTTTTTTTTATTTGTTGCTGGTAATATATTTTTCTTCAAAAATGTATTGCTGGCATTAAAACCTATTTTTACAGCTTCATAGTGCTTTGACCTCTATTAGGGGGGTGCTAATTATTACCCCATAATTGTATTTCTGGCACATGCTACCAGTCCAGGTCAGGGTGAACCTTGGAACACCAGCAATTAAGAGGTGGTTCCACGCTCCTCAAAACCTCCTGATCTGAGGCTTTCTGTTGGACGTACTTTATCGTCTTACCCAGGACGCAAAGATGAATTCAAGCCTTTTCTAAGGGCATTAGTGTGAAACGAATGAATCAAAATCGATTTGAAATTGAACTCGGTAAGTTTAATGCACTTTCCGCGCCGTTATCCATTACACTATCTGCGCCAAATTTAACAAACATGTTTCGGTTAATTTAAGCCAATTTTATGGCTTTGTAGAAATTCTGCGCTTGATTCCTATTCATGCTTGCAGATGCATAATTATTCTGATTTTTACCTTTAAAATTATTTCGCTAGTTGATTGAGTATCGTCCAATACTTTTACAATGACCGATAGCTCTTTTTTATAATTTCCTTTTATCACCAAGGATCGCTTTATTTTCATCGTTACATCAGGTTTATGCTATGAAACGTCTTTAAAATATAAATTAAAAAAAACTTAGACAAAGTTACGCACTCCACATATTATTAGCGTCAACGTGATCTGACTTTAGAAAATAATGTCAACTTCTGGTTACTCAAACTGCTAAAGAGTTGAAGCCGCCCACTTGTTTCATAAACTAGTCCTTACTTATGTTATTACAAACCTCGATATCTAAACCTGTGATATAACAGGGTTTATGTCAGTTCGTAAGTACAAGCTATCATTAAGCAAAATATTCTTACCTTGGAATTGAAATGGAAGACATGTAATCAGTTGATTCGAATACAATAATGTCATACGGTGATATGATTCAAAAGTGACACGTTTAATTCAAATACGACAAATAATATTCCGTCTTCTTCGGGAAGCAAATAAAGCTAGTTGTGTCGCTAAGGCTAGAATAAACTCAATCTCACGATATATATCTATCAATATCCCATTTTGAACAGTGTGAGGTTCACTGACCAAAGTACGTAAATTTGTGGAGTATTTATAGGGAGGGGTCTTTTTGCAGGTGGTTAAGGGATAACGTCCATAATCTAACTTTTGGTCTTGTAAAAATACATGCAAATATAATTAATACACAGTTGTATTTTGCATGTACTGGTGAAATTATATGACTCTTAAATATATATTATGTAAAGAGTTCATAAGTTCATATCAGTAAGTTCGGGTGTTGGATATCTAAGTCCCTTGTCATATAAGATAGAGAGAAGAGAATCCTTGTAAATGTGTATGTATGTATGTATGTATGTATGTATTTCGTTGATAGTAGTAATCCTTTCGTTTCACTGTGGGATTTTTTGTTGTCCGAAAATGTAAGCATGGGAGAACGGACGAAATTATTATATCGACTCCCTGGTTATTTATTCCTAATCGTCTCCATTTTTCCGAAACAAAAGAATCCGTTTCAGAATTGTTTCTTGATTTCTCCTATATCCCCAAATGGAGGCTCTTTCTTACAAATGCTGCTTCGCAAGAATAGGGATTTCCTGGCAGATGAGTTCATTTCTTTAGTTCCACTAGTTCATATCATTAAAACTAGGACACGGCATGATACTTCCAAGGACTTGCATCATACTAATATTTCCCGTATTCCAAATATAAGCAAAAAAATATTGTGGAACAGAATAAAACGTTCGTATTCCTTTGAACCCTAAA
This sequence comes from Acanthosepion pharaonis, assembly GCA_903632075.3. Lineage (NCBI taxonomy): Eukaryota > Metazoa > Mollusca > Cephalopoda > Sepiida > Sepiidae > Acanthosepion > Acanthosepion pharaonis. The sequence goes on from CAHIKZ030000350.1 coordinate 792,808, forward strand.
ATCCTATCTTGTTTCACTTCCGACCATCTCCTCTTTCATTCATAACGCATAATACATTGATCCTATTCATTAACAGTAATGCTCTACTTTGAGTGGCTCTCGAACTTTGTAATTAACGAAGTTTCGTTATAAAACAAGAAAATAAGAAGCGGTTTGATTCATTTTGTCAATGTTACAGAATTCTAAGTATGGTCCAGGATTGTAAATTACAGGTAGGAAGACATCGCGTTTATATAATTCTGTCAGTGATTGATTAATTTTGATTATTATTTTCTTTATTTAAGGCCAAAAAGTCGCAAAAACAACGACGCTACTGCAAAAGCATTAAAAGTCAACACGCCCCCTGAACCAGGATTATTTCGTGAGGCAAGCGAGGACATGGCCATGTTCGGATTCTTACGTGAAACAATGGTGCAACTGCTCTCTTTCGTATAATAAATCGATACAATTTAAAAAAAATATAATCTGCAGTTTATGCTGTGTATCTTAGAAATTTGGGGTTTGAATCCCTTATACCACAGAAGACAGGAAACATACCAATCGCGTAAACCCTAAAATTCTCAGGAGATGCGAAACGATATGCGTGGAGGCTTCCCAACATTAATTTTGCCAATCATATAAATTAACATCGTGTTTAAACTGTAGCCTAAACGTAGCCTTCAAATTAATACAATATAAAAATTGGTATGCCGTAATGAAAATTTAAAATGTGCGTACAAAACATATCGTATTGATTATACAAACATATCAATAATTAATGGACTCTCCCGTCGTTTCAAGCAACTTCCTAGGAACCGACATCCAGTCACCCTGCGCAGATTATTTGATAATAATGGTGCAGGACCGACCATACTTTTTGAACAGCCGAATACAGAGACGAGCTGCACCGTGTGCCATAAAATTTCCAATGGGACATCCGCAGGTTCTCAATTCAAAGTTGTCATTCGCCTAGAACAGTAGCCATCCAAGTCTATAGAACCCAGACTGTTCTGCTATTTACCCATATCCGTTGGGGAGAAGAGGATTCACACCTTTCCCAAGGGTATTAACTCGTAAATGAATGAAATAGATTTGACTGGAATTCGAACACGACTCTCCGATTTCTCAATCCGAACCTGTATCTATTAATAAAAAAAATCAATCATAAACATATCAATAGTAAAAATATCTTACAATCAGATTTTCTAACTGTTTGCCTCCGACATTCACCAACTTCTCTATTCAAGAGTGTTTACATCATGCACATTTTGGCACAAATGTCGTTCCCCGCATTAATTTCCTGATAAGCCTACCTTATGAAATGGATCATGGCATCAACAGGACGTGTTATGCGTGTGTAAACGAATTAAATGAATCTGAGAATCACTAATATACTACTAATAATATTGTTATGTCTTCTCACCCGACCTGTTCAATCTATACTGCGAGGCAATTCAAAGAGAATTGGAAACCCTCCCGGGATTTATCATTGGTCACCACAATATTAACGATATACGATAAGCAGATGACATAGTACTGACAGCAGACACGGAAAAGAAACTACAAAATCTCTTATAGAAGGTAAGGACGGAGAGTGAGAAGAAAAGACTAAACATAAACTATAAGAAGACACAGTCTATGGTTATTAGGAAGAGGATGAGCCCGAAATGCGATTTAAAAGACCGGGAACATTATAATCAAGCAAACGCGGAAGGTTAAATATCTAGGAAGCGTCTTGACAGAGGACGGTAAGTGCGACACTTGATCCGAAGACGTACTGGTATGGACAAGGACACATCCCAAAAGTTGGACAGAGTACTGCGAGACAGAAAGATTTCTTTGGTAACAAAGAAAAGATTACTGAGCAGTTCCGTGACATCTGTTCTTCTTTACGGCAGCTAATTTTGAACTATTTCCTCAAAGATGAAGAAGAGACTCGAGGTAACAGAGATGTGGACTGAATGTGTGAGCAACGATGAGTTCTTAGAGATGTTGCAAACAAGGAGGAGGCTTATATTTAATATCAGGAAGAGGCAGCTGAAAGATCCTACAATATATAATGAGGAAGGAGGTCTTGGAGAATCTGATACTCACTTGTCGAATAGAATGAAAGAGAGAAAAAGAAAACAACGTGTGACATAACTGGCGGACTTAAACAAGTGGATGACAGAACGTGGTCTAGGGTAGGAAGCAGGGAATAAGAACATGTTAAGAGCTGCAAAAGATAGAAGGACGTGGAGAGCCATGATCCCCTATGTTCCCAAAGGACATGGCACATGAAAAGAAAGAAAGAATATTGGTATAATACTGGCTGTATACCTACTTTTGCAGATCCCAGTATGTAAATCGCACTGGCATTTTAACTTCTCTGCTAACGGGCAAATATGAAGAGAGAACACTTATGAAGTTTCTACTTTTAACTTAATGCGATTTAGTCATGTTCAAAGACGTTTCACCCTTTTACCCGCCCAGAATATCATAATTTACGCATCGAACTGTCGGTAAAAATGCCTTGAAAACGGCAATATATTGGGGAAACAACATTTCCTAGTGCATAATGACAAACAGATCAAATTATATAAATTACTCGCCCATTCGTCTTGTAAATTTATTCCAACTTGTTTTTTTTTCAATATCTGTCTATATTTCTGAGATGAGATATTATGTACACTATTTACATTATTCTGACTATTGTCCTCATCTTTGTCGCCATATTTATTACAACGTTTCGGCTGCATTTTTCCAGGATCATTTTGCTTATCAATTATTGATCTTTGCAAACACATGAACCTGTCCTGCATTACTGCTGTTCCTGGAGATGAATGTTGTTTTCTAGGATAAAACGTGATGAATTTATAAGTAATGGTCAGGCATGTTACTGTACTATGCTTTTTCGGATCATCTGTTTCACCCGTTTTTAATACCTTCAGTAACCGATTCTGAGATTTCATTGAGATTACTAATAATCTTACTTATTATAAAACGCAGATTGTGTGTTCGTCTGTACGTTTATATATTGGATTGGATTTCCTATATTTTTCAACTGATTTCAACAAAACATCACAGGACTGCGTAAAATTACCTTGCGATGGTTCTGACAGCGCCAAAAATTGGAAAAAAACACAATTGTTTTTGCACGAAATTAATTTGAAAACATGATAAAACACGATTCTCTCGCCAGAGTGAAAGGGGGACAACTCATATCGAGTTATACTTCTTATAAAACCCAGGTTGTTTGTTTGTGTCTGTGTTCATTTATATATGGGATTGGATTTCTTACATTTTTCAACCAATTTCAACAAAACTTCACTTTTTTTGGCAGGTAGTGTTTCTTATTGTCTTTGCACACTTTTTCCTTTATTTTTACATTCAGAATGCTTTAAAAATTCCATTTACAAAACAATTGTTTATAATAAAATTCTATTCAATCGGTAGACTCATAACGATTGAAAACAATATTTTTGTTTGGGTTTGGGTTTGACCAATTCGTAAAACAAAAAAAAAAAAAACTAATTAAGACATGCGTGTCCGTCAACCTTAAACAATAATCTTTCTCAATTTTATTTTTCTGTGTTAATTATGGTCAATACTTGATCTGTCTCTTACTGTTACATCCTCGGGAAACGCCGGGCTCTACTGCTAGTCATTGATAAATTTGGTACAAGGGATTTATGTATTGATGAAAGATTATAGACAAATATTGTGTATAATGAAATTTCCGTTTTTGGGATTTCGTTAGAATTTCATTATCTGTCTATACGTCTGAGACGAGGTATTATGTACACTTTTTACTTTATTCGGACTATTGTCCTCATCTTTGTCGCCATATTTATTACAATGTTTCGACCGTTGTACGCTCCGGCCTTCTTCGGGTGGTTAGAATGTCGAACTGAACCCTTTATTTCACTCACTGGGGTAAGCTGTTCGAGTTACATGTGCCATGTTTAATGGATGTCAGTTGTCAGTTATCTCCTGTTAATTCCCCTCTCCAACTTATCCACTGCCTTATCGGGTATTGGACTCACACGCTCTGGGTCCTGTCACTGGATCTAGCTAACATCTTTATCCACTGTGCCATGGGTCCTTAAGGAATCAGCACATATGCTAGGCAACAAAAATCTCCTGAGCCAACCAAACATAAAAATGAATACAATATGGGTTCCAGTAATACGGAGCGCCAGAGAAAAACCGATAATAACAAAAATTGCAATATGAGCTCTGATAAATACATACAATGATAACAGCAAAAATTGCAATATGAGAACTGGTAAAAAATGTTTGCTGAGATATTAGGTTTATAATACACAGAAATTCTTACATAGATGTCATCAAGGACACATGACGCAGTAGATAAAGGCTTAGGTTAGATCCATTGACAGGACCCAAGGAGTGTGAGTTCAGTGCTCGGTTAAAGCTGTGGAGAACTTCGAGAGGGGAATTAACAGGTGATAATTGATAGTTGTTTTTTTTTTCTTTTCTTTTTTTGGAAGGGGGACTTACATTGAAATCAAATTTACACTTTATCCTTACAATGTGTTGGACGAGAATCCTTGCACTTGATCAAAGAAAATAAATTAAAAATATATATTAACATCCGTGCTTTTATGATCATGTCGCGGGCGTCTTCACCCTATCTGTTGTCAAATATGCAGAGGCTTGCAAAAATAGGTATACGGTCCATATTATGTTAGTTGTTATGAAAATCAAGAGTGGTCTATCTTGCTTTGTTATTCTCCACTTTAAGAGACCTATTTCTGTTTACTGGGACTATGAATGGAGACTATACGCGAACCTTGTATTCTCAGTTGAATAAAGATTACTTAAAGCCTTCATCTGGGCACTTTTGTCTTTACACTAGTATTACTAGCATTATAATAGTGGTTCTTGGATTCATTTAATACTAGAATTCATTACAATCATTTTTATATTTTTTCACAATTTTTTTATTATAATACATTTATCATAATTTTTATTTTTTAATAAATGTTAACAATAAATGTTTCATGGGTAAAGGAGGATGTGTGATTGACAGCGGCAAACATTTGAAAATTTGAGCGAGCGACATGTACATATTTGATATGTTCATTATTGCTATGTTATTATTGCTATGTTTCTATAATCAATACAATACGTTTTGCGCGCCCAATTTGTTTTTCATCAACCTGTATGTATTTTAAATATAATCGAAATTAATTTCTAGGTTCATATAATATGCATTATGTTATAACCGATAAGGTGGAATCAATGGCTACATCTCCTAACACGAAACCACATTCTACAGATAGTGAGATAAACTGCATACTCATGCAATCTGCACAAAGCTCGATTATGCACAATGTGGCTTCATTATCTCGATTCTCTTGGCGTATCGACAATTTCTCAGTAGGGACACCAACCTTCCATTAAAAAACTGAATAAACGTCAAACACTATTCCATAGGTTCCTTCTTTTCTCGTAGTATTTTTTTGAGAAGTGAGAGAGTGGGGTATCATTTCTTGGAGGGAGGGAGAGAGAGAGAGAGAGAGAGAGAGAGAGAGAGAGACAGGAAGAGGATACAGCCAGCTATCATCCCCTGTACGTGTATAACTTGTCACCTCTATGAAATCAGGTGCGTGCCGAAGAATCTGCGAGAGGAAGACCAGATAAGCTATCAGGTCTGTGGATTCTATACTGCAGCAAAATTACTGCCTGCTTTTTGGGCGTTTTCCAGTCATTGTCTGAATTCCATGCCCACGGTGTCTGAGATCCCTACTTTCAGCTCAGCTCCCTTTATGTTGGTTTCGGGAATTACATTCGCTACGTTTATTACCTTACCATTTTTGTCTAGTTAACCTTTCTCTAAAAACAGTTTTTCCACAGAATTTAAAATTTAAGCGTATGACATTGAATGCAGATGGAACAAACATACATTAAATTGTGACACCTTTAGCCCTGTGGCCAGCGTCTTAATATAGGCGATGATATTTACCTTGAATTCCTGGTGGAAAGAGGCAGTATCACACAGATCAAGAATCGTTAGAGAGATCTGAACTGGATCAGCAAAATCATGGAACCTCCAAAATGACGGCGCAATAAATAAAACGCGTTCATTCTTTTAATCTAGACTATTTCATTTCCTGTTTATTACTATATTGCAATAGGGGTTAGTGCTACGAGCATGGCACACATTTTAAGTTTTCCAAAGACAAAAAAAACGTTATTCTGATTGCTCTCGCTCGATATGTCTGTAAGAGAAATAATATTGTTCGAATTAGGCGTATGCAACGTAAACATTTGCGTACTCAAATAACTGGCGCATCTCCTACATATGTGCATGTATCATTTCTAAAGAATCAATGGTTTCTTTAACTAATATTTGTTCCTGATAATATATATATATATATATATATATATATATATATATATATATATATATATATATATATATATATTATCCCTTACGCAAGAACATAACGATAATTCATATTCCTTTGTGTGATGACTAACTTGATTATCGGCAACTGTTATATTGCTGTTATATATGGTCTGGTGCTCCCACTGTATGTCTCGAGATCCTCGACAAAATCCAGAGACGAATATCCAATGTGATAGGTTCTGATCTGCCATTTTGTCTACAGTCGTTTTCTCGCAGGCATGTCGTGGCTTCCCTTTGTCTCATCTACAAGTAATTTCAGGGCAACTGTTCCGACAAGCTTCTTTCGCTGATTCCGAGACTGCATGAATTCAAGCGAGCTACTGGCCTGGCATCTTGGTCCCACCCTTTCGCTGTCAAACTGTTAAATCTAACCTTCTCTTCTACTCAAAGAGCATCTTCTCTCGCACTTCCCGTCTGTGGAACTCAGTTTCACTTACTAGCTTCCCTGATAACTATAATTTTCAAATATTCAAGTGTAATGTCTGTCGACATATTCTGACATTTTGATCTTGTTCCCCGTTCTTGTCTGCATCCTTTTCTCAGACACGCTTCTTACTCTTGTTCTCAATCCTCTGTAACACGTTTCGTGCTAGTGGTACTCCCGCCTTGCCTAGTGTGAATTTCTTTTTAAAAAATATACTTGACTAAGTTTATGCTACGTACTTATTTAAGTAATAAATTCAAGTCTTGTGTCAGAATCGTTTACTTGAAAGAAGTATATAAAATAATTACAGTTAAAATTATTACGATGCTTATCTTCCACAAAATTAGAAGCAGGTAAAATACTTGCGGTTTTTGAATTGTTGCCTATTGTAACGAAGATTCGCGTGAAGTAATTTATTGGTCCCCTACCGAACAACTGCCATGCAGATTTGTAAGTAAAGTAGACGGAAGTAAATATTCGTGCTGTGGCAATCAAGGTCTGAAAACAAACCTCCGGCCAAACAGTCGAAAAGCAATCGTCTCGGCGCCTCGTTAATCACATTTCTAACCTTCAGCCATCAACGATTTTCATCAATGTCTCTTTAACAAGAATCAAGACTTGATATTGTAGAGCTTGGGGTGTACGGCATTTCAAAGTTACCAGCCGAGTTTCTCAGGTCAAGTGCGGATTTAACCAATTTACATGTGTGCGCGTGCGTGTCGTTCTATTTATGGCTGTGTTCGTAAAGTCGGTCGCCGTGACTGATGTGGTCTGTCGGCTAAAATGTGTGATTAATTAGGTTATAAGGTTTTCCCGTCCAAAGATAGAAGATGCATTGACTTCACCTTGCAAGATGGACAGATGAATATATTGCCCGGAGGCAGAGATTCTATTTAAACAGTTATTTCAATGGAAAGTTAAAGATAAAATGTACTAAATATATATATATATATATATATATATATATATATATATATATATATATATATATATATATATATATATATATATATGTATGTGTGTGTGTGTGAAATTTTTCAGAAATGTATGCACATGTTATTGCTTCACAACCTCTTATTAATTAAATGTTACCTATGATTTTTCCTGAGAGGAAATTAATGTTAATAGGTCGGGGAAATGTTTAATTTTATTATATACATTTGTAGACAATTTACAATAAAATATTTATGTCTTTATTACACACACATATAATATGTCCCTCTAAATCTATATCTATCATTCTACCTATCTATCATGCTAGTTATCTATACCTTTCATTCTTTTTCTCTCCTCATATATATATATATATATATATATATATATATATATATATATATATATATATATATATATATATATATATACACCAATCGTTATGTAGGTTTGTCTTGCTCACTATATATTTAGTTAGACTGATATGAGTTTGTGAAGCTGCGTCTCACGCCTTTTGCGATCGTTAGACAAGCTGATTAATTTTTTTATTTATTTGTGGTTGCGTATATCTGTGTTTTATGGTTTTGGGAGGAAAAACAATGTATATAAAAAATCGCATATATATATATATATATATATATATATATATATATATATATATATATATATATATATCCCTATTCCAGTTTCTCTGAGAGCTATAATTTCCAGCTATTCAAATGTAATATCAATCGACATCTCCATTTGCCTTGATCTATCCACTACCCTTCTCCTCATCCTTTCTTCTATCACTCCTATCTGATCTTACTCCAAATCTTCTGTAACCCCTTGCGTACTAGTGGCTTCCCGCCTTGCTTGGGGTTAAACGCTTAAAAAATATATATATATATATATATATATATATATATATATATATATATATATATATATAAATATATATATATATATATATATATTATTTAATGAAACATGCATCAATATATATATATATATATATTAGGTATCTGTCACTTTGTGGTGAAGCTGGAGTAACCTCTCCAGGGCTCAGGTCTGGGCGTTGGCATATGAAAGCCTTGCCATATCGACAAGATCCAAAGGAATACAGAGCATTACATTTGGGAATGACCTGATTGCAGGAAATATATCAGTGTTGACAGCCAATCGCCTTTAGTGGTCCATAGACGTTTCAGTGGAAGTATATGACTGCAAGGCAGCGTAGGTTTTCATTCACGGTTTTCCTTCCCCTAGATGGTCTGCCTTGCGAAAATTTTCTAGCTCTCTGCATTCGAAACTACCGGTTATTGGGACCCAGTTTTCCACCTTTGTTGATATTTCGGACAGGATCTGTACATATCTATTTGAGACGCATCCTTCGGAAGCATTTTATAGAAAGTGAAAGCCTGTTCCGTCTACAACCATCGAATATGATAATTCTTGGAACATGTATTATGCATTGTATATACGCATTATATACATTATGCGTTTTAGAAGTTGCAGAAGAATTAACGATTATGAAAGGATAGCCATGTTGTTAGTAGTGAAATAGTCAGTATAATTTTTTTATTAAATGTAAAATGATGACTTTATGATTCCTGAGTATTTTAGGCTTAAATCCCAATTTACATTTTATTTTTTTTTCATCAGCTCTCTATTTAAAAAATTATCAATATTTCCTATATATGTGTTTGTTTATTTATGTGTGGGTAAATGAAAACAGAGTTATCTGACCCTGCGTAACAAGCGGAGACAGAGTTACCTGCGCTTGGCATAATATATAATGTGGAGCGGTGAACGTGTCCGGTGTTCGTTATTGACAGACAGAACCGGACGTACTTGTCACACTTTACAATGTGTTATTTTGTAATTTGTCCTGCTTTCTAGTAGCTTTTCTCTACTACATATATTCAGATATGTTAGCTGATTTGTATATAAAAATGTCTGCAAAAAGGAACTGATCGTATTTACCCACAACAGAGGACCCTCACTGCCTCCTATGAGAATGTCCAATGCACAACTCCGCGAGAACTTCTCTCTACGCCTGCGTGGTCTCACGCATTTCCTCTGACCTAAAGTTGAAAAACTACATTGAATCAATAGATTTAACTACCGCTAGGAAATTTGGTCTCTGTGTCGCGCCAGAAGTTCATCCTTCAAAATTACAAATACACCATTATGTGGCACCATTTAACGAGGCAGAAAAAGAAAAGAAAGAAAAGAAGAAAAGGGGAGGCTAATGACCGAATCGTGGATGATAAGCAGAACACACACACGGCTAAGAGACAATGGATAAGGGATATCTTGATAAGTAACAAATGGCGAAAGGGTGTCATTACAGTGACAGGGAAATTCTGAGTAAAAAGAAAGGGAAAGAAAGAAAGAATCAGATATGTTTTGGCGACGGCTGTGTTACCTAAGGATATGAAAACAAACTATTGGTACGGGAAGGCATCTTATTATTAACTACAGACCGACTGGCCAAAGAAAAATTCAAATGAAAATGTTATTTCGATAAGTGACGAAAAACAGGCAACTAAAAGGACTTTGGACAGATATGAAAAAAATTAAAAGCCAGAAGTTTTTTTTTTCTCGCCTGAGTCCATCCTTCAATATACAAATACACCATTAGTCCTTGCATTGAACACTGTTGCCAGTCATGGTCTGAGCGTCAGTGTTCATCTCGAAGGCTCTCGACGTAACCCAGAGACGGATGTGCAATATGATATGACCTGTCATCCCGTCTACATTCACTTTCTCACAAACGTGCTGTGGCTTCCCTCTGTCTTTTCTAAAATATTTTCATGGCAACTGCACTGACCATATCCTCTCACTGATACCCCAACTGCATGAATTTAAGTGTGATACTAGGTTCGCATCTTCGTCCCAGTATTTCACTGCCGAAACGGTTAAGTGTAGCCATCTCTTCTACTCCAAAAGTCTCCCTTCTCGCGCTTCCAGGCAGTGAAACTCGCTTCCTCTTACTTGCTTCCCTGATGGCTGTAATGTCAATCGATAACTTCTGATGCCATGATCCCGATCCCTGTCCTTTATCCTTTCTTCAAACACCCCTCTTTATTTTTGATCTCACTCTCTGAGCCCCTTGTGTGCTGGTGGCACCCCCGTCTTGCTTGGGGTGAAATGCTTCAAAAAGAAAATCAATCTAGAAATGTAAATTACTTAACATACTTGAATGTTTTACGTGTCAATAATCCGTTTCTTTCTCTTCGTCATATGCGTTAGGGGCGTTTATTTTCAACTGCCTTCATTCAAACATAAATATTCATTGTATTGTGACAGCTGTCATATTTGGTTACATTTTTTTTATTTTTAGAAATATGGATTTTAACATGCAAGACAAAAGAAATATGACAGCTTTTCTGCATATACATTTTAGCATAAGAAAACTAAAATTACGACTAAAACTGAAAAAGAACAACAAAAGATTTCTGTCGTTCATGAAGAAGGTACTGTCAATATTCGAACAAGTAAAAAAGAGTTTCCAAAGTTTCCTTCCAAAGATTTCTCGGTAAAGTATTTCTGTCAGTGAAAGCCCTATGGATATATATATATATATATATATATATATATATATATATATATATATATATATATATATATATATATATGGAAAGAGAGACTTCAAAGTATACTTTGAAACCAGTGTTCGATATCTGAGATTTTATACACTCTTCATCACTAATCGAAGAGAAATAAAGAGATACCAAAGCTAAAAAATAAATCACCCAGCCAGCGTTTATAGATTCATTACGCCCAGTTTTATATGTGTGTTTATCATTTGGTCAGAGAATCAGTCAATTTGCGTTCGATGTCTGCATGCTCCCTTAAGAATGGAACCATATCTTAATATCTTTTTTTTTTTAAATTGGTCAGTGGAAAATGGCACGATGCCATTTCTAACCTTATGTCTTTGGGCGAGACTAGGAAAAATGTGTATACACCAAAAATTAAAGGAAAAACAAACAAACAAACAAATAACAACAACAACAATAATAATAATAATAATAATAATAATAATAATAATAATACACCAATTGAAGCGGCAAAATGCATAAAAAAGAAAGCAAAAACTAATGCAACCGGCTAGATACAGATACAATAGCAAGATAAACAACTTCATGGCCAAAACTCTGCCCATACCAAACAAGCTGATGGAGGCATGCCCCGTACCCATCAATGGCTACGTAGTGCAGGGTTAAAAGCTGAAACGGAAGGATTTATCTTTGCTGCACAGGATCAATTGTTAACTAGAAAGTATCAAGCACACATACTAAAATACAGTGTTATTCCAAAATGCAGGTTCTCTGATAATTACCCATGAACAATTGATCATCTTGTATCAGGTTGCACGGTATTGGCACCCACAGAACATAAAACCCGGCATGACAGAGTGGGCTAATATCTGCAGTGGAAAATCTGTAACTTCTACGGGAAGGAAACTGAAAGAAAATGGTATGACCACCACCCAGACTCGGTTACGGAGATAGGACCTGTTACAATTTTATGAGACTACAAAACACACACAGACAAAACAATCAAACCTAACCGCCCAGACATTGTTATTAGAGATCGCACAAAAATATGCCTCCTTATCAATATTGTAGTACATGCAGACTGCATTGTATCTTTCAAGATCATCAAAAAGCTATCAAAACACAAGTACCTTGAAATCGAAATCTCAAAAATGGGGTTAATGGAAACATCAACAATCCCTTTTGTAGTTAGAGCCCTCGGATTGGTTGGAAAAAAATTCCAGCAGACTAATTGAAGGGATTCTTGGAAGTCCATGCCTTACGAAAATACAAAAAAATGTTATTATGAGTACAGACCACACTTTACGAAGTGCTTTGTTATGTCTATATATATATATATATATATATATATATATATATATATATATGGGGGAATGGCACAATGCCATTTCTAACCTTAGATCCCTGGTCGGGATCCGGTAAAGATCAGAAATCAAAGGAAATAATAATAATAATAATAATAATAATAACAATAATAATAATAACAATAATAATGAAATATTCATTAAAGTTTTGACTGGATGATTTTAATTTTAGGGCTGACTGATATAAATTTTATATAACCCCATTTTTATAAATAAAATGACGCCATGATAGCATACTGTTTTTTTTTCTTCTGATATTTGGATCTTTTCAAATATGGCCATTTAAAATAGTAGAAATTAAAATATGCAAGAGCGAACAGTGAAACTGCTAAGCTTTAAGAAAGAAAGCATTGTCAATTTGTTCAAGAAATAATTGTATATACGTAAACGCAGATCTTCGGATTTGCGCGTTACATAGAGCGTAGCGGCGGGGAAAATGGATTTGGCGTGTTGAGTTCAAATTCCAGCAGTGAATAAAAAAAATAATAAATTTTTATCCTTTTGCCTTGCCCTGTCTATCTTGGAGGTAATAGTAGGATTCATTGCTTTAGTTGTTAACCAGTCCCGAAGAAGGAAACTTCTGAAATCACCAACGTTTGGTTATGAGGCTAGCAACTGTATATCATAACCTAGTTACTACGGAAACCAAAAAAAGTCTATATAGCGTAGTAATATTGAATATCTGTAGTTTTGACGTGTCCTTAAATAGGGTTCTGTGATTAAGACTGAACGATCATATGAATATCAGAGATCTACCTATATTTCTGTGATGAGGTATTATGTACACTATTTGCATTATTTGGACTAGTGTCCTCATCTTTGTCGCCATATTTTTCACAACGTTTCGGCTGGTTGCTGAAGACATTAGGTTTATAATACCCAGAAATTCATACACAGATGTCCTCAAGGACACATGTCATGGTGGATATAGGTGCTAGTTAATCAATTGACAAGAGTGTGAGTTCAATACCTGGAAAATGCAGTGGAGAACTTGGAGAGGGGAATTAAAAGGAGATAACTGAGAAATGGCATCTATTAAACATGGCACTTGGAACTAGAACAGTATACCCCAGTGAGTGTCCAGAAGAAATAGTCAACATATTTCAGGCTGATCTGTTGGCGGTGGCTCTGAGGCGTGACAGCATTGTCAGGTTTGTCCAATCTTTTATGTTATCTGGATTCACCTTTGATAGTGTTTTATGATGATTTTAGAGTGTCTGTCATGCAGTGTGATGTGGCCAAACCATGCCATTGTCCAAATTTTGGAGCGTGCAGTCGCAACGCTAAGGTTGAATTATTATCATTATTATTATTATTATTATTATTATTATTTTTTTTTTTTTTTTTTAAATTTAAGAGAGAGCGTTTTTTTTACTAATATGGTAATTTGAGAATATTTTTCTTGTAGGGGTTAATCAGTCCATGTGGCATGACGTTAATTGTTCAATGAATTTATAATTAAATTTAGTTCATGCCACATTGACTGATAAACTCCTACAAAAAAAATATTCTAAAATTGCCATATGAGTAAAAAACGCACTCTCTTAAATTTTCAAAAAAATAAATTCATCCTTAGCGTTGCGACTGTACATTCCAAAATTGTGTATCCGTTAACAATAACACATTTGCAGAAAAGAAAAAAAAATATTTCGATTCGCATTTAATTTTTTCGTCTCTGGATTTTACTAAAAACAAAATAATTTCCATGTCTGAGGATGACTGAATGTACAGTTGTATCTACGCGCAGATTGGAAAAATACCTTAAACAGCTTGTAGTTATTAAACAAGGATCATAACATTCATCGAGTGATTTGTTGGTTGGTGCAACTTTAAAAAATTTGTTTGCGAAATGATTTCGCCATTTTATATCATTGACATTACTAATCTACTTTTTGTACGAATGATTCATTGTAATATATATATATATATATATATATATATATATGTGTGTGTGTGCATATGTGACAAAGTGTTTTCGTGTGACACGTTTCATCCTTTAGCTATTCTTGAAGATACACTTGAAAGGAGGCAACGCACAACAAAAACCTTTTCCCCCCACTTTCCTAGCGTGTTCTCCTCAATATTGTTCTTGATATACAGAAAATTTTATATCCTTGCCTCATATATATATATATATATATATATATATATATATATATATGAAGAAAAATTATGAAAAAACAAACAAAATCCTTAAATGTTGTTTAAAATGAATGAAATGTCGACCTCTGACGTTTCGGTTTAATAAACCTTTTTCAAGACAATATTCATTAAAATACAATACAGTTGAATATGATGGACATAAAAAACACAAGTCTTATCCAAAACAGATAACTGAAAATTTTTAAAACGATCAGCTTTCCGTCTAACATGGTATAAATTTTTCTTCATTCTGTCGGATTTATATCCATTTACACTTGCTTATATATATATATAAACGTCATTCGCAGACAGTACTGTATCGCAGCTCCTCAGATCGACTAGACGTCCGAATGCCACAAGCCAGGACCGAAACCCTACCGATTTGGTGTCAGTCAGAGTTCTTACCTCTAAACCATCAGCACTCGGCAGAAGCTGCTAATTCTAGCGTATAGTTTTTACGAATGTAAACAAACGCCAGTCATTTATTTTAGTGAAGAACATTGCATTTTAGCGTAGACGGCTGCTCTTTGTAGAATTAAGCTGTAACAGTGCTCAATTGAAATATATTTTCAAGAGCTTAATTATGCTATTCCCAGACAGTACTGTTTCGCTCTATTGCAGTTCCTCAGTGCCACTAGACGTGCGAAAGCCTCAAGCCAGGACCAAAATCCAACAGATTTTGTGTCAGTCGGAGTTTCTACCCCTAAGCCATCAGCACTCGGGAGAAACAAAACTGCTAATTCCAGCGTATTGTTTTTTACGAATATAAACAAACGCCAGTCAGCTAGATTGTTCGTATTCATTTTATTGAAGATTTTTGCGTTTTACCGTAGATGGCTTCTATTTGAAGAATTAGGCTATCAACAGTGCTCCACTGAAATATATTTTCAAGACCTGTCTATATTTCTGAGATGAGTTATTATGTACACTATTTACATTGTTCGGACTTTCGTACTCAACTTTATTGCCACATTTATCACAACGTTTCGGCCGCTGTACGCTCCGGCCTTCTTCAGGTGGTTGGAATGTCGAACTGAACCCTTTATTTCACTCGCTGGGGTCCATTAGACATGTCACGTGGAACTAGAACAGTCTACGCCAGCGAGCGAATATAAAGGGTTCAGTTCGACATTCCAACCACTTGAAGAAGGCCAATTTAAATAGTGTATATTTTCAAGAGCTTAATACGGAATATATGATGTAAGCTCGTAAATGATAATGTTCTTTCCAACAACTGGGCAGCCTATTGTTAAAATACAACAGAAAGAACTAAATAATATCAACATTACTTCAGATGTTTTATACTGAATTATTAAATTTGATATTCCACAGCTAAAAAGAAGAATCTGTAATTATTTCTTTGTACGTCTTATTAAATACAAATGTGAATGTCCTTTACTAAGCGCGGTAACAGAATGTTACAAAATTGCTATTTTATGAGCGAAATATACATATTTTAGCCTAAAGTGGCAAGTAGCAACTACTTACAAGAACTTCCAAATCACTACAGATTGTAAACATTACTCTACAACAAGATTTTCTTTTGATATTTTTAACTCACCCAATACGTTTCCTAAGCGTCATTCACCGTAAAGTTTTATTGAGTGGGATTGTTTTAATAGATAGTCATTGGTTGACCCTCTACTTCAAGTATCCGATATTGTAGTTGTCATGAAATCATGCTCTTGGGAGTTACTTCCAGAAAGTAAAAGTTCTTCGTAATATCTGAGTAGAATTTGTTCCTTTGTCTGAGTTGAACATGCTCGTTATGAAAGGAACATGAAAGAAATGTGAATGCTTTTCCACCAATAAGTATCAGCCATGCTGATTGATGGCAGGAAAGGATGCTTAACCCTTTCAGCCCTACATTTCTGGACAATATCAACTCTTCTGTCTGAGCTACCGAGTCAAAATTTGGAAATAATTGGTATGTAATGTTTCGCGGTAGATATAAAATTAGTTACAAGTGTTTACCCACCATTTAACCGGTAACTGAACATTGTCATTTTTCTCTACCACTGTTCAACCGGTGGGTGGGCAATACGGCATTTTTCACTACCACTGTTAAAGCGGTGGTCAGGGATCAAAGCATTAAGACTGTAGAGCAGAGGACGAACTTGGGAGATGACGCCAACATTGATCATATGCGTCTCAGGTAACTGCCTATTAAGTACTACCCTGAACGATCCAACTTATATAAAGGACTTGACAAACTTAAAGTCTGTTTCCATTTACATCCCTGAATATAAGTGAATGCGATAAGTTTGTTATCATCAAATAATATAGGTAGCAAAAAAATGCTGAATCGTAATGCGTTGGATTGGCTGATCTTAAGAGATTTTAAAACTTCCTGGGTTACTTAATGTCGAAAGTAATCTATTTTATTGTTATATTTGATTCAACAAGCATTTACCTTTATCGAGAACAAGTAAATATTGGTGATTAATATTTTGGTCCATATGCATTGATTTGGCTCCGAAATAGGTAAAGTTTCCTCGTTTATATGGAAGTGTAAGAGATTCAATTGTGTTAACAGTGAGAGTGTATATTTAATTCTGCAAAAACTTGTTTTCTTCGAGGTTAAGTCAAATATTGGTAGTTTGTATTTCAGTCTATAAAAATTTACATCGTTCGGGTAAAGCTAAATATTGTTTTATTTTTTTTTTCTATTTAAGGCTGTTTAGCTTTACATGACGTTGAAATACCGATTCCTGTAAGATTACCGAAGTTACAAGTAAATACATTTGGGAAAATTTTGAATTCACCTCTTCTCCCCTAGCTATTGATTAATAATTAAGACATGTATCACTAAAATCATTATTATCTAAAAAGATATTATTACAATCTAAAAATAACTTTCAATGGGTTGATAAGCCGTAAAAAATTAATCAATCGACATATTTGAGTTTATAAGCAGTTACTTAATAGGTGGTCCTTCGGAGAGATCTTGTTCTAGTTGATGCCGTCGGCGTATTTTAGTCTCCTGTATTAGAACATTACACAATAACATCGTGTGCAGAGTTTCGAAAATGTATCCTATTCTTTCGTTCTGGTGCCAGAAAGAACCAAATAACGTAGTATATTTGCACTCAGTTTCACACCGGGGCATAAAAAATCCAACTTGTTGACTTGAGGTGAAATCACGGTGGCAGAAGGCCGAAGCGCGTGACCTTACTACTGTATACGTTTTACAAGTGAGGTAACAACAAGTGTTGAAGAGAAAGGTATCAACAATCTCTTCAGATAGGAGTTGGGCAGTATCTCAGATATCGTAGACAAAAATTTAAAGTTCATGTATAGGGGAAGATGCTGCAGGGGCCACACCTCACTCTGGCCGATAGTATTTGACCGTCAGGAGTTGAAAATAATTTGCTGTTAAATATGAATTATTATTATCTTTTTTATTAATAAGACTGTCCTTGTTATTATTTTTATTCTAGCCCCACTTCATTAACATATGGATATATATGTTTTAGAATTGCTTCTATAACTTTTCTCTTATCCAAAACCGTTATTAAATTTACATTTAACTCTTCGTACATCATATCATGTTTCTTTGCAATATTTAGAGATTTACTGCGTTTTTTGTTATACAAGAGAAAGGCAATCATTGCGTCAACAGAACATATAATAAAATAGTAATTAATAGAAATAATAATTATGTATTTTCACAAGTGAGCAAATATGTTAGTCGCCTTCATATGAGCGAAGTTGTTTTCGATCTCATGAGTGAGGAGATTCTTGTGGAATCATCCTCGGACATTCGTCATCTATTCAAGCGGTTTGGGGGCTTGTTATTTGTGGTATTTATCTGTACACTACGTAACAGAGGATAGCCGGTATATTTTTATGAGTTTCTATCGGAAATATTTGACCTGCATTATGAAAAACAAAGAAAAATCGCTGTCGGAAGAGATACCTTTTTGGTACCAACTCCCTGAATGTCGAAGAATCGCCTAAAATTTAAAGGTTGCATGCCTTCATTCAAACGAACTTTCTAGCTCATTTCTGGCTAGAGGTACTTTTACTCCTTGAAGTGTTTTATTATATATTCAATAATAATAATAATAATAATAATAATAATAATAGTAACAATAATAATAATAATATATAATAATAATAATAATTTGCAATAGTAATAATAAGAAATATAATAATAACAGAAAAAATTGGCTTTCAAAGATATTTAGAAACTACAGAAGACTGGATTATGAACTGTGTCAAAGAACAGGAAATTATTTCAGTAATAAAGGAAGCCAACAAGTCAAAATAGAATTTTAAGTGGGTGAAGACACACAAGCGAAGCATAATACACCAACTGAATCTGCAAAATGTTTAAAAAAGAAAGCAAAGGCAAATAAAACCGAACATATACAGAAACGATGCCAAGATAAACCACTTCCCAATCAATAATCTGTCCGTATCAAATAAGCTGATATAGACAAACCGCGTACCATCAGGGGCTACATAGTGCAGGGTTAAAAGCTGAAACTAAAGGTTTTATCCTCACTGCACAGGATCAATGCTTGCTAAGTAGAAATTGCCAAGCAGACATACGGAAAAATGTGTTAGTCCAAAAAATCAGATTCTGGGATAAATATCCAGGAACAGTTGACCATCTTGTATGAAGTAGTGCGGAATTGGCACGCACTGAATATAAAACACGGCACGACAGTCTGTGCCAAAAACTGCACTTGAAAATCTCAAACACTTAAGGAAAAGAAACGACAAGAAATTGTTATGAGATGCACCCAGACTCGGTTACGGAGAAAATACATGTAACAAACTGATGGGACTTTACAATACACACAGAAAGAACAATCAAATTGATTTGCCCTGACATCATGATTAGAGACCGAAAAGTCAAAATATGCCTCCTTATTGACAT